>PPOK02000064.1:0-70741 GCA_003708865.2 Kazachstania taianensis | reverse complement strand
TCCTAACTGGATTGGTTCTTTTATATAATATACAATAATATACAGTAATAATAGTGTCTGTTTTATCAACTCTCTGTTTTTCGCTCAAAATTTTCTTCTTTTTCTGATAAATCACGTGATACGACGTTTTTCTCTCGTAATAGTATAAGGAAAATACTTAATATTCTAATATTCTGAAAATATTCAGAATATTCCAGCACAACAATAGCAAAATGCGGGACCTCATACTTCACTTGGAGTAAACAGTTGTAATGGTTTATTCCTCTTTTATTCAGTAAATATGTGGCGTTAGACAGGCATTTATGTTAAGTGTAAAATCAACGCCTTCTCGGAACACAGTGACGATCTCGACCATATCAAAAATTAAGGTAATAGTCCAACAATTAATGCATCGAATACAACAATTCGTGCTGCATAGGTATGTCTGGTCCATGGGATAAATTCACTCTTAACAAAAACACATGAACAACATTATCTCCACGACCACGCAAATCCAGGACATCTAACTAGTACGAGGCTGTTCAGGGAGCACCGCGGTACAGTCGCACCAACCCCTTTGTGTCTCTGTGACTCTTGCTGGGCCGCAAATGTTGTTCATGTTCCAGGTACCCCTTGTTTACCCCTTATTAGCACTAATGACGATATCTCGACCAAGCCCAAACTTGAGAAGCCCATACTCGGGGGACCGATAGAACTGTCCACGGGCTATCACATCCAACTCTAACCACCACTCTAGCGCCTCTGTGGCATCCAGGACAGCGGGCGACCCCTGAATTTGCCACACTCAATATCTCGAGATCCAGACACGGCCCGGACAATCCGACACCAGAACAGTGATCAGCGCAGCCACATTACCCACCGGCCCAAACATCGCCAGATTCCATGGAAGGACATTTTGCTCTTCATAAGGAGACCACCCCGACAACCTTGGCTTCAACTACTCCAACCTTGCCCCAAAAATTCTCTAAGATTTTAACCCTAACTTTTTATTTTTGGCGAAAAAAAATTTTGGGTCCAAAAATTTCTAAAAATTTTTGAGGTAAAAATTTCCCAAAAAACATTTGTATGGCGCCCATAGTGAAGAACGAAAAGTGGGGTTTCGACGTTTTTCTACAGTATGGGGACAAAAAGTATAATTTTTCTTGTTTGCGGTATGTGGGTGTTAGCTCGGCGGCTAACGGAAAATAAACAAAGCAAGAATGTGGATTGCTAAGGAATCGCGCAGCAAAAAGCGGAGGTAAACAAACCCCTGGTTGATGGGTGGAATGCTTATTTTTGTTAAAAATCGCACTTAGCCGCCGAAAAACCGAAAAATGGCCCGATTGGGCCATCTTGGGGGTCTGGGTGTCGAAAAATTCGCGAAACCAAGGTCCCCCCCTTTGCCATGTTTTCGATTTTTCCACGTTTTCTATATCTCGACCCAGAGGTTCATTTGGAACGCGGTTTTTTGCATGCGCACTAATATCGGCCTCACGAGCTTAAGTTCAAAAGCTGGGTCTCTAAAATTATCTATGGCCCGAGATACGGAGGGCTATAGTGGCAAAAAAAAAGTTAGGGTTAAAAACCATTTTAGGCCACGTGACCAGGCCTTGTCACGTGACTTTTAGAAATTTCCTAATCGGGTAATTCTGGATTTCCTATTTGGAACTGTGTCCGTAATGGGAAGGACACCACGTGATGCAAATTGACCAATCAGATGAGAGAATCAAAAATCTGATTACTAATAGGATCTTCCATAGTTAAGATACTCGATGCTGATTGGTCAGTTACTAAACACCCATACCACCGCCAAAAAACGTGACCTGGAGAATGGACCAATCACACGCGAGATTGCTAAATTAATAGCGCAGTTCATATACTATGATCTGATTGGTCAGTTTGCAGTTACCCGGTACACAAAAGTAAAAAAATTACAGCCAATCAGATGCAAGCTTGCCAACTTTATCACCTCATAGTTAATATACGGACTTATGATTGGTCAGTTTGCTATTACCCGGTACGCAAAACTAGAAAAATTGCAGCCAATAGGATTGCAGGCTGAGGTATTAATGGCCTCATAGTCAACATACTGGCTCCTGATTGGCTGACACGATGACAGAATGCTAATGGGCAACTAGAGTAGGGTGGATGATCATCAATGAACCAAATACGATGTTTCTCGGGTATTGTCTCACAAAGATAAATGGGCAAAAGGAGAAAGGGGCCAGGTCGTTGGTACGCGGATGGAATAATGAAAGGAGGTATAGTTAGACAAGTATTTGATTGGGAACTGTATGAATTAGATAGTTGTAACAAGCACCCGAATACTTTAAATATGGCGAAAGAAACCCAACGCAATTTGAAAAGGATAGATTGACATGAGTCAGAAGGTAGATTTCAATATTAATGTGGACACTATCTCGGTTGAAAGTCGTGAAGGGTGTTATATTGGAATGACACTTTAGGTACCATCGTGAATTATGAGGAGATATTTCACAACCCCTCCCCC
Organism: Kazachstania taianensis; assembly: GCA_003708865.2. Taxonomy (NCBI): domain Eukaryota; kingdom Fungi; phylum Ascomycota; class Saccharomycetes; order Saccharomycetales; family Saccharomycetaceae; genus Kazachstania; species Kazachstania taianensis. The sequence continues at coordinate 68,253 of PPOK02000064.1, read as the reverse complement.
CCATGTAAATATCTACTCTTCGTGTTATGTTCATGTTATATTCAAATTAGAGAGGGTGTACTATGACCAGATTATGTTGTCTGGTGAATATTCTGTAATATATTTGTTATTACTGATTATTGTATTAATCAAATCTGGAAAGTAATGTTACCTGCATAGATAATCGTTATATCGTATCACGAAAGTGAAAAATAACCTTCTTCGGTTTATTTAGTCCAATTCGTTATATCTTAAGATTGGTAGGTGCCGCTTTCCTTTTTGCCCATTCAACTTCCCTTTGTTTGTTGTCATTTACCCTTACGTTCTTGAACAATTGGAACATTCAAAAAGTGCTAAAAAAAATCCTAACTGTCCTTGTTTCTTTAAAGAACCTTCTTTCTTAATCGAACACACTCTTTAATTCATTAGAGTAACACTCACACTATGGAGTACTTGAAGGATAATGTACAACAGAAAAGAAAATGTGGAAGAATCCTTCCCGTGATTACCGCCATTATATCGAAAAATAAAAGTATATGTTGCTTGAAATAAAACTGCTGTAAATATAAATAAAAGACAATACCTACTATAGACACCTGTTTATTAAATCAAGCAGGGGATTATTATGATTGGAATCACCTTCTTATCAGAAAATAGCCACTATTGTTCAAAGTACATAACTGTTCTTTTCACTCTATACTTATCGAGTTGACAAGATATTTTTGAATGACAAGCTACAACCAATTCAATGTTGCCCATTTCCAAAGTTGTTGGAATTGTCAAATAAACAAGAGGAAATGCTCGCTATACCATGTATTGACGTTTATTTATGCAGAGGTTGAAAGAGGTTTCGAAATAGTTTAGAACCAATATAAATAACAAAAAATTGCATAATACCTCTCTAGCTATAACACCCAGTTTAAAGGAAATGAATGGAATGTATGTACTTCTGATTAGATCAAACCATTCATTTCTATTCCTTTCTCCTGTATATCCAATCTCCAAAAAACTTGTCTCCGAATGAAAAAAAAAAATTCGTCTTCGCTATGAAATGAGTTGCTAAATCTCATATATTAGCCTGTTCTTTGAGAAATACTAATACAGTGTCATGTCAACATTCATCAGAGGTCCGGTTTGTGGTTTTAATAACTGTCCTTCCAGACTATGGCGTATTATAGCTGGACGGCGGACTTGCCAATACGGTCATGTTATGGAAGGTGATGTTGAATTCAATAACGATGATGACGATGCAATGAGCCATGGTGTGATAACAAGAAGATTAAACCTGACGACAAATGCAGTGGGGGGGTTTCAGTCAAGCTTGAGCTTGTCCCAGTCAGAAAATGCACAAACTTCTGGTAAAAGAAAAAAACTATCCGGATCTGCTGCACAATTGCTGTTCATTAAATCTTTCCAGTTCATCCTAAGAAAGCAATGCTCTTATTTAATAGAGCAATTGAAGTTTCCTCACTATTTTGAAAATATAGTCAAGATGATATGGTTGGCGTATTTAGAGCAGTTTAATCGTGAAACTAAAGGAGATACCCGGAGAAATGATACACATTCGTCTCAAATGATGGATACACATCATAAAGCTAACAAAAAAGTGGGGTTGCATATGTCCTCAACAATAAGTATCCTATACTTGGCATGTACCCACCTAAGTCTACCGATATTTTCCTGTGACTTCCTTCAATTATTATGCTCTTCGTCCTTTCCCTATTACAGAAGCTATGACCTTTTACCTTCCGCTTGGAAGGAAGGTTTACCAAATTATTATCTCGGGCTCCTAGAAGGTGGGAAATTACCAACTGGCCTTCAATTGAGTAGGAAAATAAGCAATATTGCTCATGATATTGAATTTAATAATAAATTTAATGGAAAAATCAATATCGATAGTCTGGTACTTAAGCTAATAATGTCGACTCTATTACCCCCCGAATTTTATTTCTATACAAAAAGATTTATCGACATACATGATAACGAAGATGGACTTTATCTATTTCCCGCTAGCAAAAACTATCCACGAAAATTTCAAATGAATCCCGAGATATATACTATTGCATCTTTTATTTTAACGGTTAGATGGATTTTACTATATGATGGTAAATTAACCAAAGATGAAGCGTATCCTAATAAATGGTTAAAAGCACTACTTACAGATTTAGAACTTGGAAATGATATTTTAAAAGATGATATCAACCAGAATATAACGAATCTTTTTACGGATACTTTTGGAAGCTCTGATATATCCGAATGGTCAGAAGAGGAAACGATCGGATATTTTGATTGGCTTCAGAAGAGCTTTATTCCTAAACAAATGAAGGAACAAGATATGCATTCTACCATCGATCAAAAAATTGCATCTAGAAAATTACAGAAGCTAATTCCCATAGAAAATGAACGGTATACACATAAACCTTTAGCCTATCCCAATTTATCATTTGTTGAGACATTGCAGGAGAAGTATATACAGCTAATGAATTGTATTGACCATGACATTGATACCTTTGATATTCCGCCGGATGAAAAGTTTCACTTAATTGTAAAATTAGAGAACAAGCTCCTTATCAATATTTCGAGCACCTTCTTTTTACCAAAAGAATTTCTAAAGTTGAGCATGAATGAACTTGAAAAAGATTTTCGCCTGTCTCTTAAAAAGCGTTAACACATAAGACAGTAAACAGCATTTATATATTTATAGACCTTCAAAAAGATATTATATACATATTCTAAGATAACCTTACTGTCCTGATGCCCACTGGGCAAAGCTTCCCTGAGCAAAGGCCTGCCACGCATTGCTAATACTAGAAGTGATAGTATTATCAGATGCCTCAGCTAATCGGTTCAATTCATCAACGGAAGCAACGATCTTGGACACATTGGTTTCTATAACCATCCCTCCTTGGATAATCTCTTCGAGAATGCTCTGTAATGTCTGCCAATTAAAGATCAAATCCAACTCGTTTACTTCAGTGAAGCAACGATCGAGAGCCTCCACAAATGTCTGAATCAGGTCTAATATTGCTAGCTCAGATTCTTGATCATCCACAATGAAAGTAAAATACAATGTGGCATAGTTTTTGTATATGATCTGTATATCTTGTTCGATATCATCTGAATTATTCTTGTTGTTTAACAAAGAAGGTGGTGTGACTAGGAAAGAGCTCTGAAAGTCAGTACTTCTTTGAGATATCAGCTCGTACACTTGCTCCAGTAATAGTTTTTGCTTCGGGATATCCACTGGAGTGTAGAACTTGACCAAACGCGGTTGGCATTTCTTGTTGACTATTGTAGAAGAGGTTCACTTTAGTTAGTAAAAATGTCCGAGTATTGGGGACCCCAAATGTCAAACAGCCTTTGTCAACATACATATCAACACAGAGTGTATCATCGCTTCGCACTGTATAATCGAGGCTGATATACAGCCTCTTTGGCACCACTTCAGAGTATGGATACACTTTTCAAATAGATCTTTTCAATATAAATAAACTTTAACGCCTCCCTTTTAGTTTACTAATGTAAAATAATGCCATCGTTAAAGAAGCGATCTGATCAACCGTCTTTTATCTCGCAGGCTCTTGGTGGCTGTGCTCAGGACTCGTACAGATTGACGTCATCACTTCTATCTTATCCCTTAACTGCAGCTTCTCTAGAGCTTAGTGGAACGAGCGGATAGCGAGACAAAAGTACATGGCCTTTATCTGGAACCTATCCCACATTATACAAGGAGATAATGCAAACGTCGAAAAATAAGATACCGGAGACCCTACACGAGTTCCTGCATCTTTTACCTGTTCTGTGCAATAAAGAATATAACGAAGTTATCGATTATTTTGTTTGGAAAACATTGAACCGATGCCTCGTAGAAGATGCCGATTCAATTAACTGGAGAGGAATATTGGATGATTTCGAAAATATAGTAGCGAATCAAGAAGCTTATAATGCTGTTCTAAAGGATGATACATGGAAAGCCACGTTCATGGAAAAGAACCTCCAAAACAACCATAAGAATACAATGTGTGCACGAAGATGTTTTCCAGTTGAGACAGTTTACTATTGTTTTACATGCTGCACTAACCCCCTTTACGAGATATGTGAATATTGCTTTGATAAATCTAAACACGAGGGTCATAATTATACAGCCAAGGTTGTTACAAGGGAGGAAGGGAGGGTGTGCCATTGTGGTAACCCATCCGTGTTTAAAGAGCCTAAGGATGCGTATATGTGTAAGAATACCTCAAATAATCATCAAAGGGATAATACAAAATGGCAATCTGGCGAAAATACTCTCATTACGCTAAACGAAGTGTTAGACTATATAATTCAGATACTTGTGGATATTACAAATGATTGTTACGATAACAACGTCGACGCGACTAATCCATGGCATTTTGCTACTACAGAAGATCAACTAAGTGAGCAAAGTCTCGATCTAATTGGAAACAGCACTGACAGTCTGGAAGGTATGTTACTCCTACAGTATGCCAATAATCGAAATTTACGTGAAAATTGGGTACTACAAATAAACCAAGAAGAATGTTCAATGTGCCCTGGTGATTTGGCTTCGAATATTGTCCGCATACTAAAGAAGCCACCAGAATTTGCAATATCGATAATAAAAAAGCTAGAAAAGGGCGATTCCGCAGTTATCATTCTAGAGTCCGAAGAGTATTCTAAATTAGAAGTAATCCACGAGCAATTTAAGAAAAAAAATATTAAGACACACATAAGAAGAAAATTTGATGCCTTCAAATACCATATATGCGAGATATTAACAGATTGGTTGTATGTTTTATCACGTCAAGAAAAGAACCAGATTCAATTCTTATCCAGTCTTAGAGTTGCGATATTATCCCCTTGGAGGCCCGAAGATACTACTCTGCGATCTGGATCATTAGACTTGCCGTCACATAAAATCAACCTATTTGGTAGCTACATTATTCAGAAGCACAGTTCCAGAAATAACACATGGTTTTCCCAGTGGAACTTTGCAGACCTTGAAAATCAGGAAGTTTCAAAGATAATGAAAAAGTACGATGAGAACATACTACAAAAATTCGATAATACTGCTTCGACACATTTATATTCCATAAACGGGTCTCGATTCCAATATATTCTCACAGAGGGTATTCGAAAATTATCCAAATTAGCTGCGTTTAGAATGTTAGAGGTAGTTTGCATTTTATTTTCTATAACAGACAACATTCGAAAATGTCTAGCCGCGCAGTATTTTGATATTTACTTAAATCTTTTGTTCAGTGCAGTAATCTCCGAGAAATCACGAGAAACAGTTATAATATCAGTTTTATCGCAATATACATTTCAGGATCCTCAATTTGCAAATTTGAGTATCAAAAATGGGTTGATTGAAAGAGCTATAAGATTTGGATTCGTATTGTTGGATCTTCCTGCAAAATCACCCCCTATAAATAATATAGTGTCATTATACACAAATTTTAAACTACCTAAAGATACTATCCAAAATAGAGGAACCGTTGTTTGCTTCAAAGATATTTGTATATTACTCTCCACTAATACCACTCCTGATATTTTGTTAAAGAACAATGCAACAATGTCATGTATTATTAAGGCATTTTCAGAGTTTACCAATATCCTTCCATTGAAGCGGGAAACAAACGAACATGTGGAGTTCGAGAATTTTGACTTCTCATCATTTTATTTTTTCTTTTCATCCATTCTTATTATGACTGATGGTTATATCCGAAGTCTAGCCCTCGTCTCAGATGAGCAGCTGAGGAGGGAAACTATACAGAAGCTATTAGACATTGCCGTAAAGGGGGAACTCAGATCAATTGGTATACAGAGGAATGCCCTAGTAGAACATGTTCAAGATACCACAAATGCATCAAACTTAACTTTATTGAAAAAAATAGCCATTAAACAAGAAAAAATATGCAATCATACTGCAAATGCTATCAAATTCCGAGTTGGGATTGATACCCAAAGTTTGCTCAATCCAATGTCTTTCCTTTTTAAATTCATTATTCAATGGTCACAATCTGGCAGATATGAACCAATACCCCAACGTCTTCGAGATTGTATAGACATTGAGAAGATATTTTCAAGTCAGCAAGAGGCGCTGTATATTTCAGAATCGGCGCTATGTACCTTGGTTTTACTAGGTCAAATTAATGTAGGGTTTTGGATAAGAAATGGTATACCTATAGCCCACCAGGCTAAAATGTATACAAAATACAGTATGAGAGAGTTTACCTTTGTTAGTGATCTCTTTAATGTTCAATTTAGTATGTGTTTGGCAGACCCTAATGAGTTCCTGGTGACATATTTTTCTCGATGGGGCCTCAAGAATTGGTCCAACGGTGTCCCTGTCGGAGACTATCCCGACACAGAACTTACTATATCAATAGTTAACGAAGCTATTATTCTGCTGATCAGGTTATTGACAGAAATGAAATGTTTAACTGTCAGGTCCTCCGTGGAGAGTTTTGAAAGAACATTGAAATCTGAAATAGTGCATGCACTTGGTTTTAGACATCGCACATATAGTCAGATCATAGCCACAATTCCTGAGCACATCACCAAGCATGCAGCATTTGATTCGTACTTAGAGCAATATGCAGAATTTTCACCTGCAACAGGGATAGATGATCTTGGTTTCTTTACATTAAAGGATATATATAAAAAGGAGGTTGATCCATATTATTTCGGTCTATCATCGAGTAAAAGATATGAGATCGAAAAGGATATCAGGAAAAATATGGCTTTAGAAAAAAACATACCCTATGATGATACATTTATTCCAGCAAGACCCGTTATTGATTCAATAAAGAGGACCGCCTACTTGGAGCTTTTTAAGATTACCTCAACTGATACATTTGGTATTTTCCTGAAGCACTCATTAAATTACATCCAAAAATTCAAGTATGACTTTCTCTTGGTTAGAATAATTCACCTGGTTCATATTATTATCGTTAACAACCTACATGATTTTACAAAAATATTTTGGAGAGAATATGATGTTGTTGATGCCGAATTTTATCATTATCATAGTATTGCCTCACTTATCTACTCCTGTTTACTCATCGATGAGTTTAATGGTATGCATGGTGAAATTAGAGAGATTTTCAAATACCTCAAAGAAACTGCCCCGCATATTGATGTCGATAGTTATCTTGCAGAACAAACAACGTCATATGATCCTCTTATTATTTGGCATTCAGGTCAAACAAGAAATACTCGAGATGTTGATATAACTAAAAAGAAAGAAAAAGCCAAAATACGCAAAGATAGGATATTGAAAAGACTAGCAGAACAGCAGCTCAAATTTCTAGAAAATAATAATATATCTTCATCAGATGAAGATGTCACCATGGAATCATCGATTTGTACTACAACTAAAGACACAAATCCAGCTAGTGAATGTTTAGAATGGCGATTTCCTGCTGATCCCTGCATTTTTTGTAAAATGTTGAAGGAAAATGATGCTTTTGTCTACTTCTCGTATCAAGAGTTAAACATATGTGACTATGATATTGACTTTCGGAATCAAATGTGGCCAAATGGGCTCTTTACAAATAATAATTCACAGAGTGAGTCTTCGAAAAATACTCTTGGAAACATGATAGAAAAGTCCTTAGTTCAAATATGTGGACATGGGGCGCACATAGGCTGTTTAGGAGAGCATATGAAAAGCATAAGAGATAGCCAAAGTCAAACAACAAAAAGTATTCCATGTTCATTCGGTTTTGGTCTATTCTATTGTCCGGTGTGTAACTCGCTAAGCAATTCTTTTATACCTAAGGTGACAGAATATAATCAAAGACAGTACGAAGAGTTTTTCAAAAAGGGCAGCATTACAGAGCAACAATCATGCGACAATAATTGCATAATGACTCCTGCAGTGCAAGAATCGTTACTGATATTCAAAGAACTGATGTTCACACAAATATCTTCCGATGACAGTTCGTACCGGATACTGAATATTTTGTTCATAAATACGGTATCGAACTTGGAATTACGTTTACGATCGTCCCTGGAGAAGTTTAGTTTACAGCCTTTTGTGGACGAGATACCGAATCAATCGATACTTACTTTGAGACTGTTGAGTGAGTTGAAATCACAATTGAACAATTCAGTAATTGCGAAATCTACTTATTTGAATGACACATTATTTGCAAATAAAATGGATTTACCAATCTGGTTTTCTTTAGCCATGGATCGCTTCAGTGAAGATTTATTACCTCACGTCGGTATTCTCCTTGATCGAGTCGATAACACAACTATAGATTCCAAACAATGCCTTTTAAAAATGATACTGATGAAATGTCTCCAGGATATAATAGTTATATGTTCAAATCTCTCCAATGAGAAGATGCCTCTTGATAAAGTGGTGCCACCTGTTTTGAATATTGACATAGAATCACTCTCTATCTCAAGTGATGATCATAAGGATCTCAACTTAATGAGACAGCTTTTAGTGACCTATTTAGCTGGTCTTACCAAGACGAAAAATGATGCGGCATACACCCTATACACTCTAGCCACCCCAATATTCCATCTTTTGAGACAATCAATGGTTATTTTCTTAAGGCGAAGTTTTCTATTATTTCTGGCCAAATATCCCGATGAGTTATCTAATGCGGCAGGTATTACGACATATTATGATGACGAGTTAGAATTTTACTTCAAACATTTTAGAATTCCCAATATCGCTGATTATCATGATCTCTTGAGAGTATTTATTGAAAATGCACCGCACCAGAAAATATCTAACATCTTGCTATCCAATAATTTACATGCAATGACTTCCGATTTAAAACAACTTCACATAGCATTCCCTGCTTCTATTCGTCTAATACGATTGCCTTATAATCTTTCGGATATAAGCTTGAGAATAGAATCTGATAATACAAACTGGATTATAGAGGGTGAACCTGCAATCTGTTTATTTTGTGGTAAATACTTGCATGTCCAAAGACAGGTAGCATTACAAAGATTTGAGATCGGAGAGTGTTCCAATCATGCAAGGAATGAATGTCCCTCTATTTCAACTTATGGATTATTCCTACTTCCCAAAACGAACATTTTGTACATGACATATGCTAACAGGGGAACCTTCTTCAAAACACCATACCGCAATATATATGGTGAATCAGATATCGAATTTCGATTTGGAACACCCGTATTTCTCGATACTAGAAGCTATTCGCACTTAACAAACGCGTTGCTGCTCGGCAACATGATCCCCCACATTGTCTTTAGGAAAACAGATGGGAACTCTGACCTAGGAGGATGGGAAACAATATGATCTTTTATTGTACTTCCAGTACGCAGATTACAGACATTTCAATTACATAAATTCTATCACTTACTATTATATAAGCATTTTACAATGTGGCTTTTTCCAGAGATTCTGTGACCTGTTCAACATTACCAGCTTCCTTTTTGGCAGCACCTGGGTATCTGGTACCCTTATTCTTTGGTTTCTTAGCTTTCTTCTCTTGTTTGACAGGGGCAGGATAACCCTTTTCTTGAGCTTCTCTGAATTCAGCATTTTCCTCGTACTCCTTTCTTAGTGGTTCTAATAGACGGTTGATAGCATCAGTGACACCTGCCTTCAAATCAGGTGGTGACAGTCTTTCTTCCTTGAATGCCGTCTTCATTTCTTCAAATGATGTATAGGTGACTGGACCACCAAACTTCTCTGGTCTATCGATATGGAATGTGAAGTTACCGCTCCCTAACTTCAACTCTTCGATTGGCGCAACTACATACTCGATGAACGAGAGTAAACCATTATCTTCGACGTTACCTGGACTACAGAATGCACTGTTGATCTTCTTCTTAACCTGTTTAGGTTCTTCTAGTAGGTCAATCTTCGAATTTGGATCAGATGCGGACATCTTACCACCTTGAGTCAAACCTGGTACCATGGGATTCATCAGATGCGCTCTCTTCTTGTAACCCAAACTTTGTAAGTTCTCCTCAGCAAGGACGAAAATCTTTCTTTGATCAACACCACCGAATTGGGCATCAACCTTCAAGAATTCTTCATCTAAGGCTTGCATTAGCGGGTAGATCAACCCACTCAATAATGGGTTTGAAACTTGTTTCACAACATCAGCACCTGCTCTCTTTGCGTCATTTTGGGAGACAATGTTGGCCATTCTGAATATATCCAATGTGTATTCGGGAGTCAATTGGTAAGAAGAGCCAACGACAAACTTCAACTTTTCAATCGGAACATTGATGCTTCTTAAGATTGCCTTGACTGCTAATTCATAGTATTTGGCTCTGTACTGGACGACTTCTAATGGGGCCTTCATGTTGTCCAAAAAGGCGTGTAAATCAGCCAACAAAACAGTAACCTCACAACCAGCCTTTAAGAAATGGGCCAATTTAGTCATTGGAACGAAGTAACCACAATGGGGCTTCCCTGTTGGGGCTGTACCCCAGTACAACTTTAATGGTCTCTTTTCTACTTCCAAGACATCCTTAATGATCTGCGGATTAAGAACCTCCTGTAGATTCTTGGTAATTAGCTCGTAAGCCTCCTGGGGGTCAACAGCTGTCATTTCTTTTCGTTTTTTTTGCCGTAGTTGTGCCTAGTATGCGACAGTGGATAAAATGCGATTGCGAATGAATCAAGCAGTAAGTGCGTTACACAAATATCGTTTTAGTCCACCACTTTATCGATGGTCCAAAATTTCAGCCAAAAAAATTTTTCATCGCTGTCGCAATAATGATTCATCCGATCACCCGGACTATCCAAAAATTATGGTGGCCGCGACAGAGACAGTGAGCGGTATATACCTCTTGCTCCGGAGTTCCATGAGACGTGGAGGGTGAGGTATTGGGTTAAATTGTCTGACACATCACGATGGGTTAAAGTATAGTGGTGAATAATCTCTTTGTAAGCCAAACACTAGTCCGTATTGGGGGAGAAACGTGTGAATATATGTACAAATATGTCATACTTATTAGAAGAGTCAAATGGGCTTGATTTATGTCCTCTGGGGCCGCATTGAAGAGTATATTTGGTCCAGATGTTTGATGGCTTATGGGAGTAAAAAATGGTAAGTTTTCAACACTAACATTTGAACATGTTCCGGAAGGCCTGAAAGAAAACCATTTACCGGACTCCTCCAAATATACTAAAATATTATACAGGTCTCGCAAATGGTTCCTTTATTATCATGTTTGCACCCTCCAAATGAAATAAAATATAATATAGGCCTTGCAAATGACTTCCTTCAGTACCATGTATTGTTGGAACCAAAAGACAAATAGAAGATATTCAGAGACCTCATTGCTTCCTATCGTTAGTCCAGATTATCTTGTACGAAAGCCCGTTATTATCATGTAAAGGCAAATGTAAATTAATGAGAAAGTGAACATTATTTGACAATGATGCAGTTGCCGTTCCTCCCATCTATACCTAGTTACATGGAGTGATCCAACAGTATAAATCCCTTAAACCTTTCACTTCCTTCTGTCGTGGCTTCTGGGATATCGAAAACGTACTCTCATCCTCTAGGCCCTATTTTTGCATATCACTACCAATCTTTAATGAGCGGAGGTGTCGATTATCTGGAAAACTCCTGTTCGAAAGCATTTTTTCTTCGATTGGCATTGTAGTACCACGATAAAACAATCTGAAAAGCCCCTTCCCCACCTCATTAAACATAATCCTCTCCCCACGAAGCAAAAGCAGTACCAAAGGTTCAAGGCAAGAAAGACCGCAAGAGACATTCCAAACAAGAAACAGTGGGGGCCCCTGGCTAAGGTTGTTACGTCTATTGTCTAATGTCCCCGCAATTTGATTGCCGTACGAAGTACTAGCTGAAGATCTCTGGCTACGATGGCAGGTAGCAGGTGTCAAACTACCAAGCAGTGACTAAAAACACACCACTAGCGGAAGAGCCGTTGTCACCTGATATTTCCCGGAACGGCGATCGTGCCAAACGAGATCCGCAGAATCTGAGATCTCGACCACTCTGAACGGGCCGGTTAAACGAAACACGAGTGCGGGGTAAACACCGCAGGCACGTTTCTTCGTTCTTTCTGGACGTAAACGAGTGGTGCGGGGCACTTTCCCGTTTCTCGAGGTTTTCTATTGTTCTAGATCCCGGCGAATAGAAGGCCGTCTTACCGCCGTTTTGTCTTTCTTTTTCACAGCGTGCTTTTTTTTTTTCCTCTTTTGTCATTTCCGTTGTTCCTTTTTTCTCGCTCCACAGCTGAAAAAACACCTCGAGAAAATAACCTGCGCCGGTTCCACTATGAGTCCTCTCTCTGCCTTGCTATGCAAACCTTGGATAGACATATTTTATATATAACGACAGTCGTACTTTTCTCTGGACGGTATTATTCTCGAGACCCCTAGCAGTTGTCGGTGAAAGAAGCGCCCAATAAGTGATACAGCAGGCATTCGTTATCCTGTCACAATCGTTTCCACACAACTCTTTCATTTACCTCTGTTCTTCTTTGGAAATTGATTACATTCCTTTGGACTTCGAGAAAACTCGCTTAACATCCCTATACCGTTTTTAGTGGGCATTATTATATACGATACACAGAATTAAGAGATGGAGTCGCTAACAAAACTCAAGAGGAAAGGCATCGATAACATCGGCAGAGTAAAACGCTCGGGCAAGGACCTGGCCAATAAATACAACAGCTACAAATTTGTGAGCAATCCGTTCTCCTGTGCAGAGCACACTGTGGAGGGCAAACTGGATGCTGGTAAGGAAGCCATCCCGGAACATGAAGTCTACCATGGGAAATGGGATAACTACGGGAAAAAGGCTGCTGAAACTGGGTCTCAGACCTCTCTAGACTCAGAGACCCTCACGTTGACGAACTCGTCCTCTTCTGTGGGTCTTTCCAAGTTACAGTCGAGAAAGTTCTCGTACGATAACTCACTGTACTCGACCTCGACTGTAAACAACCTGTCCCAGTCGACTACAAATGTCAATTCTCGGTCCTCTTCTCATTCTTCATCGCCCTCTCCGGTGTTTTCTCGTGCCAATTCCGTCGCATCGTCAACGGCTACCGCTGTTCAGACTCCTGTAATAACAAAATTAGAGTCACCGGTAGAGGCGAAGATCAAGCTATTGTTGCATAAGCACAAAAATATCCCCAAGCATCTGCTGACGCCAAATGAAGAGATTCAGGAGATGATCTGTTCATATAACCACTCTAATGCATTCGAGAAGGGTAAGGACGGTTTATTGCATTACTATGATTTACCATTCCCCTGGAGAGAAAATAGGTACATTATTAACAATTACAGATTTTATGATTCCCACAAGAAATCACTGTTGTCGATCTTCAACCTATATGGGTGGCACAACGAAACATCCAACATCTGGTCTCATCTAATTGGTGCTTTTTATATGCTATACGTGGCATTCTACGAATTCCCCCGTACAGAAATTTTCAATTCTGATAAAGTCCCCTTCAGTGCCAAATGTATCGTCTATGTCTTCATCGCTGCCGCTGTTAAATGTCTCCTTGCATCCGTCTTTTGGCATACATTCAACGGAACTTCATTCTTGGGGCTCAGGAGGAGATTTGCCTGTGTCGATTACAGCGGGATTTCTCTTCTGATTACAGCGTCCATATTGACAGCAGAGTTTGTTAGCCTTTATAACCACCCAGTCCCCATGTGTTCCTACATGTTTGTTTCCCTGACACTAGGTACTATTGGTATTTTCCTGAACTGTTCACCAAAATTTGATAGTCCCGAGGCAAGACCATTAAGAATTAGATTTTTCATCCTATTGGCAAGCATGGGAATTCTTTCCTTCCTTCATGCAACATATTTAGAGTCCTTCAGTTTTGCCACGGGTCTGTTATCATCAGTGACGAATAAGTCAATTGTATGGTACTTAGTCGGTGTCGTATTCTATGGATCTTTTATTCCAGAGAGGTTCAGAAGCGATATAAAAGTCGACGATCGTATCCCAACTACTTTCCAACTCTCAACCGATCTCGATATCATCACTGCGCATAGGGATCTGCACTTCAGGGAAGCGCCAACTTGCAATCACTCGCCAAGGAAGGGTGTTCTATCATTATGGTGGGTGGATTACTTCGGATGTTCTCATACTTTCTGGCATATCTTTGTCGTGTTAGGTGTAATTGGACATTATAAAGCTATTATTGAGATGTTTACCAAGACATGGTTAATGAATTAGAAACAAATTTCCCTCGAACTTCTAAACATTCTTTGAAAACCTTTTAATTATTACGATTTTATGACAACATCTAATTTGATATTATCTTATATATTACGCATTATACTATAATATACATCATTTTACTCATTGACTTGCAGGATATTCTTAAATATGATCTAGTAAGGGGTGAGGTAAACGATGCATCTCCATACAGAGAGGAACCAGAAGGAAAGATAAAGTTCTCGACTTCATTACGGGGTAAAAGGAGCGGGCCTCGTTATAATTATCTTGCTACTTTCAGTAGATATAATTGTATTTCAAAACCAAGCATATCTGATTATGTAATAACAAAACTTCATTTAAAGATGCAGAGTACTTCATTTCTTTTGTTTTCCAAGTTATTGAGGTAGTAGAATGTGTTATATCTGTTTTTCCAGTTAAACTGGTCTACTTGGCGTATCTGGCCTTCTTGTAGCCTGAAGACCAATAGATATTTAACTATTATACTTTGCCCTTTACAGTCAAAAATAAAACGATTGCATGTAATGCAAAAAATTGGACGAGTTGGGAATCGAACCCAAGACCTCTCCCATGCTAAGGGAGCGCGCTACCAACTACGCCACACGCCCATTAATTGTTGTTTTTTATTCAAAAACCCTGTTTACTTTAACAAGGCTGATAAACCAAAATTGTGTTGCTTCTCTTCAAGAAAGAGCAGCAAGAGACATCATTAAATTGATTTTTATACTATACTTCTACACCAAACCCTTAAGGAGCTTCATTCTTATGGATTGGTGTTACAATAATACAATTATAATTATATATAGCCTCGTAAAATATCAGTTTTATCCAACAATACATAACATTGTACTGATTTTACACCGAAGAGAAATTTTTACCCATTATTGATACATAAGCAATAGTCTGTCTAACGCTATTTAAGTTGAGAAGGCAATTTGATAATGTACTAAGAATATTTTTAAAGGATAGACCATCTATAAAAAACAAATAAAGTTCTGGCGAAGCAAATCCTCTGAGCATTCGACCATTACAGACTTAGCACTCTAGGCTAACTATGTTTCCGTAGTTTTAGTTCTTCTTCAACTTCATCTATTATATCCCAAACAATTTCGTCCGCAATATTTCTTTCATATAAACTATCTAAAGTTTTAATCTGGTCCAGCTTCAAGGATGCTTCCTGTGTAATCTTATCAAAGTATTTTAGATCACGTCTACACGCAATAATTCTAGCTTCTCCGGCATTAAAACAACTCACAGTAGGATAATACCCCAATTTATTATTGTTAACATATTTGTTTCGCAAAATCAAGCCTGCTCTTCTGACCTTGCTTTTAATAGAAGATGTTTGTGGTGATTTTTCGTCATTTTCTGAATTCATTTTAGGCGTTTGGGTTTCTATATATTCACCGTTCTTCCAATATCCGAAGTAGAATTTTTCATTATATTGTAGCTCACTAAATGGGGGTAAAAATGGGTTCAAACTCTCAAACGCATTGCCAAGGAATTCACCGTTTAGATATATGCCCAGGGAAGAATCCTGTAAAGTATAGTAATCTTGCCTTTCCCTTTTATCAGATGAATAGTATTCCGGCTTGGTCGTCTTAACATAATCGGTAGCCTCGAAAAATAATTGATTTTTATATCTTATAGCAATATGATCTCTAATGACATTTGCATAATCGATGTCTTCCAATAAAGCGATTTGAAAATCCTTATTCGTGTTCTTTTCGGATTTTTGTTTCTTCTTTGTTGGGGCAGAGCTATGTTCTTCGGATGCGACCGATGGTTCAGATGAAGAGATTCTCGTTGAAGTTGCAGCTTTTAGGGCGTTTATTCTCCTCATGGTATATTCTTTGGCCTGTTGAATTTGGACATCTGCGTCAGGTAGCTTCAACAGGAAACCTATCCTATCTCCCTTTCCTGGATTTGTACTAGACTGAAGAATCTTCGTCAGCTTTCCTCCAAAAATGGATTCAAAAGTCTGATCTCTAACTCCATAGCCATATGAATCAAATCCTACAGGAGCCTCGAGACTGGCTTCTCTTCTTGATACCCCAAATCTGATATGGGGAGTTGAATCGACCATATCTTTCCCTTTCTTCTTATCATCAGCAGATGTATCTACGGAGCCACCATTAACGATTTCTACTTCCCAATAAGTGGTACCTTCTTTTATGCAAACATCAGATCTACTTGTTCTCCATCCCATTGACTGCATGACACCAATGACTTGGTTATGCTTTCCCTGAAGCGACATTCCCGCTGATCTGTCCATGATATTAAACCCTGGGCCTTCAAACGGGTATTCAGTAGTAGAGTAACCTAATTGCTTGAATTCAGGATTTGGAGCACATGGAGAATATATGAAGTGCCGTTTATTCAGGGGAATGTCCACCGGTATGTAGAAATCAGAAAATGTGCTCTGATATTGGGGGAAGGCCGGACGATCTGCATCGCCGCTAGCATCTCCAACATACTTAATATCGCCTGCCTGGTACGGTATGACACCTGGTTTCATATTCGCCCAATTCTATCCCTATTCCTTGGCACAATATAGAGATCTGTGTGAAGCCAGATCTCCCTTCGAAGTGTTGAAAGAAATAGCGAATAATTTTCTTTCAATGTAGAGAAGGACATCGAAATTCTTATCGCATCTCTGTCATTTCTCTTTAAAAACCTCGGTTTAGAGGCTTAAACCGTTCGAAGCTCGAGGTGTTCCCTAGCATATAGTAGGAATGGTTCAAGGAAGTGGTAAGAAAGTGGCAAAGAAGCCAGTCAAGAGGAAAAGAGATCAGGATGAAAGAGTTTGCAATCCTCGACGCCTCGATGCTTTACCGAAGATTGGTACCGCATGCAAACGGTGCCGTACAAAGAAGATAAAGTGTGACCAGCAGTTACTGAGTTGCAGTAATTGTGCCAAGGCTAACGAAGCCTGTGTAGCGTTAGATCCTGCGACAGGCGAAGATGTGCCTAGATCGTACATGTTATATCTGGAAGATAGGATATCCGTGATGGCTGCCAAGCTTGTAGAATGTGGAGTAGATCCTGCATCACTTCGATTTCATGTTCCAGCAACAAGTTGGGACGAAATATACACCAATAATCCTCACGAATGGGGTGATGACCAACTCAACAACAATGGTTACCCACTCAACGAGCCATTAGGCTCCTATTTGATTCAAAGGGGCAAAATACTTAAGGGTGAGATTGAGACAAACAAGAGTATTACTAAACAGGATGAAGACGTGTCTACAAACGACACTTTACCAGAGACTGGATCGGCTATTAAACGAGAAATTCAGCCGTTTGAATATGAGGAATCTAGAAAGGATATCTCTAAATTGGCTTCCATGAAGAATAGTTCGTCAAATTCATTCCTGGGTGACTCATCTGGTATATCATTTGCGAGACTTGTCTTCACTGCTGCAAATTTTGCTCCCGGTATTACACGCGATGATTCTGATGATGATATTGAACGAAGAGAGAAAAAATTGAAGCAATACAATAGCTCAGAGACTACCCGTGACTTTAATCCATTATTATTGCCGTCTCGTGAGGAAGCTGAACAGTTGATCATTCGATACTTCACAGATACAAATTCCCAATTACCAATATTCCATAGAGAATTCTTTCTAAAGAAATACTTCCAACCTATATATGGAGAGTGGGATACTAATATACCGTTAACATCCGATCATTGTCTAATAAATACAGATTTTGTATTACCTAACGATGTTTACGTTACAGCGGATGCTAAGAACGACTCGAGGTATGATCTTGAGGAACCGTGGTACAACACTTTACAAAATCTTTCAAATCAAAAAAACAATATTAGTATGGTACCAGAAAGATTTAAAATTCCTCTATTCTTCTTGAATATGGTTTTCGCCATTGGACATGCCACCCAGGTCCTAAAATCCAATATAAGAAAGGTTGTAACATATAAGAGGAGAGCATTGCAGTTTAATAATACACTGTTCGCTACTACTGACAGATTGGAGGCGCTTTCTGGTACTTTGCTGATGGCCGTTTATTCTATAATGAGACCTAACGTCCCTGGTGTTTGGTATATCATGGGTTCTGCATTGAGATTAGCGGTAGATTTAGGTCTACATAGCGAAAGTTTGAATGAAAGTTATAGTCCGTTTCGAAGAGAATTAAGAAGAAGATTATTTTGGTCCCTCTATTCGTTAGATAGGCAGATATGTTCCTATTTTGGTAGACCCTTTGGTATTCCAGAAGAAAGTATTACGACTAGGTACCCTAGTATGTTGGACGATTCGGCCATTTTGTCTACTGATAATGGCATTCAAGATTATTCAAACAACGTGATAGTTGCCACACCTACATCTAAAGTTATCGCAAGAGCGATGTTTAAAATCAGGAGAATTCAGGCAAATGTGGTTAAAGTGTTATATGCTCCAAATGCAGAGTTACCGAGACAGTTTTCAGATTTGAATGCATGGAAGATAGCAGTATTAGGAGATTTGGATGAGTGGTACTTGAAAGAAGTTCCCAAATCATTTGATACCATGAACTGTAAATTTAACACATTTTTCTTTGATTTAAACTATCATTATACAAAGACGGTTCTCTATGGTCTCTCGCCAAAATGTCCGGTTTTAGATGAATATGCCTTTCAAATTGTATTTCAAAGTGCGAAAGGCACCATTGATGTGTTTTATAATCTATGTCTCACAAAAAAACTAAGTTACACATGGGTTGCAGTTCACAATATATTCATGACAGGTATGACCTATTTGTATGTGATGTACTACTATCGGGGACCAAATATAAGAGAAAACGAGGCCACTGTCCGTGAAACGACAGGGAAGGTATTAAACGTCTTAAAGAATTTGATTGGAACGTGTGATGCCGCCAAAAACTGTTACACGACCTACAAAATGTTATGTGCAGCAGTCACCAAATTAAAGTATGAACCCAGTTTTGCCGACAATAGGATACCAACTGATTTGAACAATCAATCATATGAGGAAAATGGAGGCAACAATAATGTACACGATGAGGTCACAGATTTCGCCTTCAAGAATGGGATTGATTTCTCCCTGGAGCAATTCTTCAACGAACTCGGTAAGATGGATCTGCCATTTAACGAACCAGGGAATGGCCTACGTCTTGGTGACAATAGTCAACTGAACCAAAATACACATGGAGATGGCAAAATATTCGAAAACGGCCCGCCACATCATCAATCACAATTACCTGATGGAGGACCACCACTGTCGTATAATCAAACTAGAAGGGCCTCAGTCAATAATCGGGATATCTCAGGTTTGCTATACCAAGTGACCTCGCAATCGGTTTGGGATGAACTCTTTGGAGCAAACAGCACACAGCCATTGAACAACAACGACAGTGCTGAGTTGAAGGGTATGCATACAGGGATGATGGACATGGTGACTGGAGTGGACTGCAATCCTGGTACACAGGGTATGGGAACTCTATAGGCCCGGTGCACTGGGAATATGGATATTACCCGGAAAATGCCAAAATCTCGAGGAATTTTTCAGCTGAATTTTGCATCTTTAACAGCATGGGATGGATCTTCAGGCGGGAAGTACTCACCCTTTACAGCTCGTGCAAAAGGTAAAAAGTATCGGTGTACATTGAGCCTAGTGAGCAGACTGTTTGGAATTTTAGGAGCAGGTACATTGTCCAAAGTTGTCCTCTTTTCCCCCGTGCATTGAAGGTCAGGAACAATTCTCGGAGTCCATTAGAATTTCTAGATTTTGTAATTAACCCATAGGATCACAATTCTCAGTCGTAAGATTTAATTGATATTCGCTCTAAATACCACATACTCATTTCTAGTTAAGGAAGAATGCAGCGACAGCCGTTACCTCCTATAAGCACTTCGAAGAGCATGTTGTTAAATATGGCCACCTCTAGGAAAGTTTGGTGTCGAATAGATCACACATCGGACTCTGTCAATGACCCAATGCTTATAGAATTTGATGACATGGATACTATTGAAGATCTGAAAAATAGAATATTCAACAAGCTAAGCAACACCCGATGGCGTGATATCAATGACAATGCGTCGATCGCAATTGGGTTTTACGAATCAAGAAATGCAAATGACATTGATGCCAACAAGACACGTCAGTCCTCGCAGACGAATATTGTCAACCAGTTGGAATCGCCGATATTTATCAATTCGAGAGGTGTGGCCAATTGGTCCAGAGAAGAACTGAACCTCTCTTCACCGATAGAGAAAAATAGCACCCTTTATCGAGCAAATGCATACAACACTAATAACATCTACAACAACCCTTTTCTAATTGACAGTCCAACTACGTTATCCCCTCAACGTCTATCGTCGGCGAGTCCCAAATTAACTCTACCATCGAAAATACCGGCAATACCGAGAGGGAATTTCCATTCACCATCAAATAGTTATAGCAATAGCAATATTGCAGCAAGGAACCCTATTTTTTCACCACCTGGTACGATACCTTATAATGCCACAAATGTAACCCGTTCTCCTTCGTATGTGGGTAATCTATTACGAAGAACCATAAGGTATACCACACAAGAAGTTGATGAAACAACGTATAGAGTAATATTTCAGCCTGATCAATCACTTATTGATATATACCTGGAATTATTTGGCTCCCTGGGTCAGCAAACTGCCACAGAGCCCTTATTAATATTCTCCAATGAAGATTTGTCTATTACTTCCAAGGCTTCGTCAAGTGAGGGTGATGCAGAACGACTGAATGTTTTGCAACCATCTGCTCAGTTCAACAATGAGAACTCGACATCTATGGATCGCCTAGAACAAGAAGAAGACAGATTATTTCAAAATGACGATACTGGGCCCTCAAAAAGCAATCAGCAATTGGAACCACATATAACATATAATGAGGAGACTGAGCCAAGGCAGGGTGTCTTACTATTGCCGAAGACTTATTCTAAAAATACCAAGAGTAGTAGTGATAACAAAGAAAGTACTGATGATAATAGTTCGATTGATTTGGTAGAAGAAGCTGAATCTGATACTAAGGACTTAAGGTTAATAACGAGCTCGTCAACATCTGCATCTATGGAATTAAATCTCGAGCAGTCCTCGGATTCGATACAAGATGATGGGGCCACACTACTCAATCGCCGACCTCTAAACGAACAAGAAATTGGGCTGACGTATCCTGCAATGGACAATGAGTGGCGAAGACAAAGATCTGGGGTTAACAGCGCCGAGAGTAGTGATAGGACAGTCGTACCGAATACTCCAACTTTCACAATAGAGAGACAATCTTCACCAGTGAAAGAGGAGCCTCTCGATAGTTCGAAAATTCGTCCCATTAATATTAAACCTGGTGTAAAAAACAAAGACAGTAATAATAGCGGTGCTCTCAAGACTAGTGATAAAGTATTTCCCAAGATTAATGTTCTGATTGTTGAAGATAATGTGATCAATCAAGCTATTTTGGGTTCTTTTCTGAGGAAACACAAGATTTCGTACAAGATTGCCAATAATGGTAAAGAAGCCGTCGATATATGGAAGGAGGGAGGACTACACTTGATTTTCATGGACTTGCAATTGCCGGTCCTTTCGGGTATTGAAGCTGCGAAACAGATCAGAGATTTTGAAAAGAAGAAGACGATCTCCCAAAAAGCTCCAGTAATTATTGTTGCATTAACAGCGTCCAATTCTATCGTTGATAAGAGAAAAGCCCTGGTCTCTGGTTGTAATGATTATTTAACAAAGCCGGTTAATTTGCATTGGTTGAGCAAGAAAATTACCGAATGGGGGTGCATGCAGGCACTAATTGATTTCGATAGTTGGAAACAAGGGCAGAGTCGGATGACAGACAGCGTTATTAAATCTCCCCATAAGGCAAAGACAAAGGCTAAGGAAAATTAGATTTATCTTTCTAATTTCAAAAGATCCTTAGGGCCTAATCTCTTGCATACTCATATATATGCGTAAATAGTATATATATAATGGTCAATTTATTCATTTATTCTTTTTAAGTGCATGATATTTATTATTTAAACGTCTATGTTTCGGAAACCTGCTCAAATAGTCGGGCTTGATTCACAACCTGGACAATTGTGTAGGGATTCATGGATAAATAGATCACAATCTATGCAGAAATCCTTCTCACAATCAGAACATCTATAACGAGAACTTGTCAACAATTCACCTGTCTTTTGATTCTTTAGATTTGGAAATCTCTTCTGACATGCAAAGCATTCTTCAGTGGGGAATGTCTCTGTCGACGGAACTTCAATAAATGTCTTCAACGGCATTAAATGGTGATATGATCTGGCCAAATGGGTGGATAAAATCAGCATTAAATCACAAAATGGGCATGATATCGGTAAGGAACAGACTTTATTATGACAATTAGGGCAGAAATACCCCCCATAGACCAATTTAGAGTGACACGAGCAAAATGTCGGTGTATTTTCGTATACTCTAGTAGGGAACCCCATTTTCACTAGAGTAAACCCCTTATTGACTTTATTCACGGGTAAAGGTGTAACTGCCTCATCAAATAGTTCCTTGAAATGTGTTTCATCCAGAACGATCTTGTAAAAGGTCTCATCCCCAAAATTTGTCAGCTTACAGAGCTGTTTGCAGACAGAGACCTGTGCAGATAGCCCGATTACTTTAGTACGAATTCTCTCCTGGACTAAGGACGCTATCGTCTGATGGATATCCCCCGGGTCTGTACTAGATAGACTCCCAAAAATAATCAGGACCTCTCTTGTGCAATGAGCAGGTACAGGAAGAAGTAAACCTCGGGCCATTTCCAAAGCGTTCTGTAGTGATGGATTCCCCTTCGGTTCTTGTCTTCTCATGGACTTCAAAACGTCTATATGGTCCTGTGGATTCCCACTCACTTGGCTCACCAAATGGGCCAAACCATTCTTCATTACGATAATGCCTATCTGGGATATTGGATTCTGATCGAAGAACTCGTGGACAAAATCAATAGAATACTGTATCATCATGGCGTGTCTATTGGGTCTCAAGTCCTTCTCGTTCATACTCTCACTGCAATCGAGGGTCAGAATCAAAGTCCGAATAATACCACGCTGGTAAGGAGTAACGCTTCTCTTCGCGGCACGCTTCTTTCTGGCCTCTATAATGGAGGCGACCAGCGAGGTCATGTCACCTTCCTCGTCCACCGTGACAAGGTCCCAACTCCTCTTGATTTCGTCTTCCCAAGCGTAACCACCATTAGCCCCTTGCAGGTTCTTCTGCGTGGTGGGCTTCCTCAGCTTCCTCTTCTTACTCCTCGCATGGCCGTCGCTGGGCTGGCGGCTTTCGTTTTCTTTGCTTCTGCTCTTGTTCTCGTTGAAGCGGACCTGTCTCTTCTCCCTCCTCGCGGCCACGTTAATCTTCCCCTCGTCCGAGTCCGATGCAGACATTATCGACCTCTGTGTGATGTTCCTTTCAGGTGTTTCGCTGGTTCACCCATGTTGAATAAAGTTGAAGAAATTTCAGCGAATTTTGGCATCTCATGTTGAATTTATAATCGAGCAAGGGAGCACTAAGAAGGGGTTAGTCTGTGTTTATAGGGCATTGCCAGTGACTCAGTGGTGGCTAACTAGGTATGAGATTGTTGTTGTTTTTGAGCTTTAGTACCATTTCCCAGTGGGGAAAGTCAGTTGGAAGAATTTCCTTGCTGGATTGCCTGATTGGCTATATCTTCAATCAATACCTCCTGTGTTGTGTATGGTGTATGTGCGTGTTTCCCCGATGTACTGCTCTTAGGTGTTGGTTGGAATCCTCCCTAAGAGGCCTAGATGCGATCCATATGTGAGAGCTAGTGTCATTTCCATTCCCAGACAGCTAGTAAAGTTGAGGGCGTATTTGACATATGAGGAGACTCTCAATGGGCATTGTTTTTACAAAAATATTCATTTTAACATGTTTAGAGTACGGCATGATCAGAAAGTAAAAAGTCCAGTGATATACTAAATCTTCAATGGGGGAAATACCTAGTTATATTGAGTAAAACATTTCTAAAACAGAGCATACACCTACTTTTGCCCTAGTAATTGAATAATATCAACCTGTGGGGATTTAACACGACAGTTTGTTGATAAAATAGTAAAAAGAAGTAAGCGTTCAGCTTAGTTTGTCTTCTTTATGTTTGACATCCTTTTTTCAAAAAATCAGAAGTTGGCAACTTGGCCGAGTGGTTAAGGCGAAAGATTAGAAATCTTTTGGGCTCTGCCCGCGCAGGTTCGAGTCCTGCAGTTGTCGTTATTTTTTTTTGCTTTAAAACCGTATTTAGTCCAATTGGGGCTTAAGAATGATCTCCCTTCAATCTTATAGGACCTTTACCAACCCTGAACTGCTCTGTGTGTTGGGAAACGTTAAAAGAGACTTTTTGTTTTCTTCCATGAAACGCCTTTTTATGTGAAGGTGTAATTAGACCAACAATTGGCAGTGAATGGTTTAAGAGAATTACAAACAGTTTACAGCGTTTACAACCTACGGTACTAAAATCATGTTTGAGCGGCAATGATGGAGTCAATTTGTTCAGAATCAGAACATGTGAACTCATTAAATGACTTCAATGGGAACATCGAAGAGTGCTTAAGACATCCGTTATCAATGAAGAGACGGATGGAGTGCATGTTCCCATCACATCGAAAGGTAGTGAAGTTTTGGCAGAGTCATATCGCCCTGGGATGGTGTATTGCCGATGAAGCTGGCCAAAATTCTGAAGCACTGAATGGTTTTCAACGTGGGGCTGAAGAGACTGAAAAAATCGGCGATGGAGGAACGGTGACTGAAAGGCTTATGTCCACTTGTGCATAACTCTCCTATAGCCTGTCCACCAGACCAATAACCGAGTCGAGATGGGTTCTATCGGGGACGAATATTTATACGTGATGCAAAATGATGGCACCAGTCTTCCCGGGAAAGATGACGGGGTTATAAGCTCTTCTTGCACTATGCACGTATGTGGAGACAGGTCCCTCTTTAAACAGCTGGGGCCAGTGGACGACAGTTACTTAAAAGTCATGGGTGAGTATATATTGGAGGTTCGTGCGGTTGGGGTTGTTCAGGTCGGTAAATGGAAAATATCTAATGTGGCATTCTTGCCAGGTGTGCGGTTCAATCTCTTCTCTGTCAAGTCTTCCGCAGTAAATGATGGGAATCAATTCTGCTTCGGTAATAAGGAAGTGTCAATCATATTTAGAAACGGGAAAGCTGAAAAGCTTGGTCGTTTAGATGGCAATGGATTATACTTGATGAATAAGCCTAGAGTCAAAAATGAGACAAGAAGCATACAATCCCCGCTCGAAGACGAAAGGATAGAGGACAACTCTTTGCCAGAACAAAAGTGGCCTGGGGACGGGATAGCGACCGCGATAAGAATGCATGCCCGTCTCGGGCATCCCAGTGTTGTAACATATAACAAGTTGGCACCATTAATTTCTTGTCCGAGCATAAATCCTAAGGCATTAACAGAATGCCCAACATGTCTAACATGTAAGCCATTTGCTGGTAGGACATCTTATACAGAACCCTTACAAATGATCGAGTTAAGTCTGTCCGCGGAGTACAAATATCACCAATTAGATGAATCTCGTTGTTACCTCTTGATAAGAGATGCATATTCGCGATATTACCGTGTTATTCCAATCGACGACAAAAGAGAGATACTAGACAAATTAGTGGAATGGATTAACTCTATTGAAGAAACGTACAATGGTAAGTACGAAGTGCAAAAAATTCGATCTCCTGACACCAATATCTTTGTCAATAGTCGAACAAACGCCTTCTGTCGCGCAAGAGGGATCAAACATGAGACTTACAGCCGTAATGATGTTTTGAGGAATGTCACGATGGCTAAAGCCCACGAGATGATTGTTGAGAAGGCACGTTGTCTCTTGACTACAGGGAGAGCTCCCCCTGAGTTCTTATCAGCAGCCATATCGTATGCCGTTCGTATAATAAACAGACTTCCCCTATCGACACAGAAACTTCAGGTGCCGATAAATATGATCAACGACCTTCCCAATGACCGGCCTATCTCGCTGGATGTCTATAAGACATTTGGTTGTCTGGCTACTATGAAGCTAAATTCGTAAGATTATTTGGGGTGTCTATTTAGGTGATAGTTTTGAAAGAGGCTTATACATAATATATTTCCCATCAACTGAACAGACGCATTTCTTCAAACATGCTAGATTCAACGAATCTGTTTTCCCGCTAGAGCATGACGACAGGCCAGACTATGTGTCAAACCAGGAGTTGTTCGAAAAATTTTGAGAAACAGCACATTATTGTATTGTATATTTTAGTACTACTTTATAAAATTGATATGAATTGAGTTTTCTGGATTATTATTTGTCAGTAAATGTTGATGATATCGTTGTTTTAAATTTGTTTACTTTAAGGCACTGTATATTGCAATTAGATTCTCGTCCCAAATTCCAAAAATATTCTCAAAGTGTTTATTCTGCAATTGTAGAAGACGGAAATCATCTAAGCGATCTGAATTGTGGGTAGATTCCCGGAGTATTTACAACATCATCAGAAAAGCTGTAATACACGATATCTGCTTTGTTGATTAGTGCGAAATACAAATTTAAGTGACCTCACCGTCATGCTCATCAAACAAGATTTGGGTGCTCTTACATACGTACATCCCTGCGTTATTAACTCTAAATATTTAAAAGGTTGGAGGAAGAATATAGTGTAATACGCCTAACTATAAAGTAAGTAAATCACTAATTATAATGTAGGATAATGCTGCCGGTGACACACACATTGGCCCGGTATAGTCAAAATAACCTTACCAAAAACTCTCACACTGCTCCACCGATGTCAAACACCTTTCCCAACCAAGTGCGGCGTAAAACAACGTCCACTCTCCCCACTGCTCATCCCCATATTGTGACACTAAACGTCATATAAAAATTTTCAGTACTGAAATAAGCGATGCCCTCGATAAAAGAGTGTCAAAGCAGAGCACAGCTACTGCTTGCATCCACACAAACCACTCCCATAATGTCGAACCCGGACGATCTTGATGACGGACTAGTGTATGACTTTGACGGCAGCGACCACGAAGTGAATGGCAGCGATACCAACGAGGATAATGGGTCGGTAGAGGTGGAGACAGAGCCAGAGGCGGAGATTCCCGAGTCCAAGAAGAGGAGCGCCGCCGAGGAGAAGGAGGAAGCGCAGCTCTCGAAGAGGCAGAAGAAGCTACGGAAGCACTCGAAGCTGCTGGATAAGAAGAAGGAGCAGATACAGTACGAGATCGCGAAGAAGCAAACGATCCCGCGGTCCCCCGTAGACAGCATCGTCGAGTACTTCGCCACGCTGATCCGCGAGAAGAACCCCGACCTGAGCGCTCTCGAGCTGGACGAACTGTACTTCAAGAAGGGGGACTTCCTGTCCACGGAGCGGTTCAACGAGAAAGAGAGGACCGTGGAGAACATGGCCCAGTTCATGACGGAGTTCTCAAAGTCTCCCAGAGCGATCGTGCTGTCGATGTCGAACATGCGCGTCGCCGATGTGTCACGAGCCCTGGGCGGCGGTAAGACCACCGCGAAGCTGTTTGCGAAGAACAAGCTGTCCCAGGATGTCGAGACGGTGGAGGGCATCCTCGGGGATAGCAAGGGATCCAAGAAGGCGAAGAACAAGCACGCGAAGAACATCAGGTACTTTGTGGCGACACCGACGCGGCTGGAGAAGCTTCTGGAGGCGACAGACGTGTTCTTCCAGGGGAAGGACAAGCTGGACATTATCCTGGATGCGTCGTACCTGGACAACAAGGACAACTCGCTCATTGCGTCTGAGAACACTGCGATCCTGTGCAAGGTGCTCAAGACCATTCTGGCGAAGAAGAGCTCCGTCAAGGTGCTGCTGTACTGATAGATAGGCATGTGTACTGTATAATAAGCTATTCGAAGAGTCTATAGGCATATGGATATAGTCATAGTGACAGACTGCTAGGGCGACAACGCAAATGGCCCAGGAAACACAAGGTGGAGTGCACCCTGTGGAGCTAGGTGTGTATTCCGTGCTCTCGAGCGACCTGGATGGGCTACAGCAGTCCATTAACGAGCTGCGGGCGTCGCAGGCGATCCTGATCCTGTCGTTGCGCAAGGCCAGGGACTCCTTGCGCGCCGAGAACAAGGCGCTGTACGACCCCCAGGAGTTTACAGATGGCGAAGAGACGCTGCAGCAGCTGGAGAGGCGCATTGGCGTGCTTAGGGGCCGGTATGAACGGTTGTCGGCGAGAAACAACGACCTGAAGCGTCGGGCGCTGCCATAGAGCGCTACACGCTACTAGAAGCATTCTCACACACGTACAAGCATTCGAACGCTCTTATAAGCACTACAAACAACTATGTGCTAATATACGTCATGCATATGGTAATATACATTCGTCTGTTGGTAAGCATTGACACCTTCATACCTTCTTATAAGCATTATACCCTCTTATAGCCGTTATAAACGTCCATAAATATTCATACACAGTTACAACTTCCACATAGCCTCATATCCCTCTTGCAAACTCTCATGTACTATCTACATTCATAAATTACACATGCTTATACTATCCATACGCTTATATTGGTTCGTATCACTATATGCATTCATACATTACACATGCTTATACCATCCACACGCTTATGGCATGCATAGTCCTAAGCGCACACATTCATAAGCACTAAAGCACACTCACACACTTATACGCATCAAGCATATTCATACTTCCCTACAACATTCATACATTACATATTCGCATCACTTGAGCTGACTGATCTCCCCATTCAGGGACTCAAGCTCTCCCTTCTTGTGGTTCAGGTAGTCCGAGATGTCGTTGACCTGCTGCTCGATGTTGTCCAGGTCTTCCGTGAACGCGCGGATGTCCACTTGTGTTGTTGTGCTGTTACTGCCATTGCCGTACACTCTCCTCCTGTACTCCAGCAACCCCTGCAATTGCTCTCTGATCACTGCAGCCTTCTCCGCGGTGAGATCCTTGTCCAGTGTGAGATCCGAGTGTGTTTCGACGCTGGAGCTGTTGTTCTCGGCAGGCTTGGCCTTCGCCACGGTCTGACGCTTGACCTGCGCCTGCTCAGACTTCATGCTGTACTCCAGGGGCTGCTTGTTGAACACATGCGCGAGGTTCGAGGGGCACTCGCCCGGGATCTCCGCGCCGACGTCGTTGCGCTGTCTCAGCAGGTGCAAGAAGTACATCGCGGGGTCCCTGTCCACAGACGCCAGATTCCGCGGGTTCACGAGCCGCCAGACGCGCTCCACGTCCGACACACCGACGTTGAAGAACGTGTTCTTCACCAGAAGCGCCAGCGACGCGTACGTGAACGTCCCGTCCTGCGCGCTCGCGCACCCGTCCAGCATCGCCTTGTACTTCGCCAGGTCCTCCGGCGAGACGTACCAGTCCACGGCGGGCGGCTTCTGCTGCACGGGCAGCGCCTCGTCCTCCTGCGCGCGCGTCCTCACGCGCTCCCGCACAAGCTTCGCTTTGCTCCCGGGCACCAGCCACTCCGGCAGCTCCTCGGGGACAGCGTCGATGTTGTGGTTGACCATGTCGAAGATGAGCCGCATGCAGATGACGAACTCCTCGAAGTCGAGGCAGTCGTCGTCGTCGATGTCCGCGAGGAACCAGATCTTGTTGAGCACCGCGGAGTCCTGCTTCGAGTTGTACAGGATGGGCAGCACCTGGTCGTGCGAGACGCGGCCCTCCTGCGGCTTCAGCCCCGAGAAGATCTGCCAGTACTTCTTGATCTCGAACTGCTCCAGCTTAGGCATCGTCGAGAGAGCGGTGGTGTGGTGCTGGTACTCGAGTCTTTGCCAGTGGTCAGAGGCTTAAAGGTTTAAAGGTCGAAGGTGAAAAGTTTCAGTCCCTATAGATCGACACCATCGCCTTCCGAGCCGCAAAGACAGGAGAACAGCACCCCAATTGCATCGGATGCCGCGGGATGAGAGCGTGGAGGGTACTCGGGAAAGGGAGCGGCGGCACAGGGAGCTCTTTCGAGCGCTGGATGCGCGCGGCGAGGGGAAGTTGGACCGCGAGGCGCTCAGGCAGGCGCTCGCGGCGCAGGGACACCCGCTGAGGCACAGTGAGGGGGCGCTCGAGGCGTTGTTTGCGGCGATGGACACCAATGGGGACGGCAGCGTCGACCTGGCGGACTTTGAACGGTTTGCCGCCGTCGCGGAGGAACAGATCGCTCGCGGGTTCCGGGCGATCGACAGCGACGGCGACGGGCGGATCCGCCGGTCAGAGGTGTCGCATTACCTCAATGGGATCCGCGGTGCGGCGTGTGGCGGCGGCGAGAGCGACGCCGAGCACGGGGGGCTGAATAGCTTCGTCCGGTGGGCGTTCCGGGGCCGCGCTGGAAGGTCCGCACAGCCAGTAGAGCCAGAACAAGAGTCGCCCACGGCACACGATCCATACATCACGTACGACCAGTGGAGAGACTTCCTCCTGCTGATGCCCAGGGAGCAAGGGTCACGCCTGCGGACCGCATACTCGTACTTCTACTTGTTCCGCGAGGACGTCGACGTGTCCTCTGAGGGGGACGTGACGCTCATCAACGAGTTCATCCGCGGATTCGGCTACTTCCTCACGGGCGGGATCTCGGGGGTGGTCTCAAGAACGTGCACGGCGCCGCTCGACAGGATCAAGGTGTTCCTCATCGCGAGGACGGACCTCGCGTCGACGGTGCTCAATTCGAAGACACACCTGCTCGAAAGGAACCCGCGCGCGAACCCAAACAAGATCCGCTCGCCTCTAGCGAAGGCGGTGACGTCGCTGTACCGGCAAGGCGGACTAAGAGCCTTCTACGTGGGGAACGGGCTCAATACGGTCAAGGTGTTCCCGGAGTCCTCCATCAAGTTCGGCTCCTTCGAGCTTGCTAAGCGGCTGCTGATGCGAGTGAGCGGGAAGCGGACTACCGAGGAGCTGCCACCACTCGCGACGTATGCCGCCGGTGGGATCGCGGGTGTCATGGCGCAGTTCTCGAGCTACCCAATAGACACGCTCAAGTTCCGCGTCCAGTGTGCGTCGCTGGACAACCCGCTGCAAGGCAGGCAGTTGCTCATCAGCACCGCGAGGCAAATGTACAGCGAGGGCGGGCTGCGGGTCTTCTACAGAGGTGTCACCGTGGGGCTGCTGGGGATATTCCCCTACGCGGCACTGGACCTCGGCACCTTCAGCGCCTTGAAGAAGTGGTACATCGCCAGAAAGGCGCGCCAGATGCACGTCCCCAGGGAGAGCGTCCGCTTGGACAACCTGGCAGTACTCCCGATCGGCGCGCTGAGTGGAACCGTCGGTGCCACGGTCGTCTACCCGGTGAATTTGCTCCGGACAAGACTCCAGGCACAGGGGACCTACGCGCACCCGTTCACGTACACGGGGTTCATCGACGTCCTGAAACAGACCGTGCGACGCGAGGGGTACCAGGGCCTCTACAAGGGACTCGTGCCGACGATCGCAAAGGTCTGTCCAGCGGTGTCCATCAGCTACCTTTGCTACGAGAACCTCAAGAGGCTGGCGCGACTCGAATGATTGCCCCTACTAGCACCACTCACATCAACTGCATCGGAGCCCGCCACACCAAACACGTAATTGCATCTCTGTATATACATATAGCCGCCCATCGTGGGAATGTCATATATTCTTGTCACTGTTCCAAGCTCATCGGGAGTCAATGGCGCCGATCAGGGAGATACAAACGGGAGACGTCCACCGGCTGACGTCTGGCCAGGTGGTCATCGACCTCGCGACGGCGGTCAAGGAGCTCGTGGACAACAGCATCGACGCGCACGCGAGGCAGGTGGACGTGCTGTTCAGGAACTATGGGGTCGACTCCATCGAATGCTCGGATGACGGGGATGGTGTTGCTGCCGGGGACTTTAGTACCCTGGCGTTGAAGCATCACACGTCGAAGATCGCGTCCTTTGAGGATGTGTCGGTCGTGAGGACGCTCGGGTTCCGGGGCGAGGCGCTCTCGGCGCTGGCGAGTATAGGGAAGTTGCAAGTCGTTACCGCAGTGACGCCGCCGAAGGCTAATAAACTGGAGTACGACCCGCAGGGGGCACTAGTGAGCAATACCATAACATCCAGAAACAAGGGAACCACGGTGCAAGTGACGGATCTGTTCCACAGTCTTCCTGTGCGACGCAAGGAGTTTACCAAGACCGCAAAGAGACAGTTTGCCAAATGCATTGCGATGCTACAAGGGTATGCGATTGTTCAGGATACAGTGAGGTTTTCAGTGTGGAATATCACTCCTAGCGGGAAGAAATCGCCGATGTTGTCAACGAAGTCGTCACTGGCGTCCTCGAATAACAGGAACAATGGGGACAGTGTGGTAATGAGGAATATTGTCAGTGTCTTTGGCGCGTCAAGTACAAATGGGATCTCAGAGATCGATATTACCCTGGATTTGAATCCTTTCAAACAGCAGATAATCAAGAGGAACGCTATGTTGAGCTACACGAGAAATGACAGCGATGCTTTTGAAGAGGCTGACGAACTAGAGTCAATTGACTACAAGATTAGTGTCACAGGATACACGTCAAAGAGTTCCTTCGGGTGTGGGAGAAATTCTAGGGACAGACAATTTATTTACATCAACAAGAGACCTATCGACTATCCACTGTTGCTCAAATGCTGCGATGACGTATACCGATCGTTTAATAACGTCCAGTACCCATTTTTACTTCTGGATTTTACTCTTGATCCCAGATTTATCGATGTTAACGTAACCCCCGACAAGAGAATGGTCCTGTTGCATAACGAGCAATATGTGATTGATGTGTTTAGGGAAATGTTGACCCAGTATTATCAGAGTCAGGAATTGCAACTGCCAAGGGGATCACTGCAACCAAAGATAGAACTACCAAGAAGTCAGGAATTGACGAGTAAATTTATCGATGACGATGAAGAGGAGAGGGAGTTCAGCTCTACACAACGAGGAATGAGAAGCGAACCTACCGTAGAAGAGGAAGAGGACGACGACCAGGAAGTGGAGGCAAAGCTTGATCGACCTGCAAAGAGACCGAAACTGGCCTCGTACACTTACAACCGGGACATTAGTGTGTCACTAGAAGAACCTGGGGATACACCATCGCCAGAAAGCTCTCCGCGGAGACGTATCAGACAGCGGAATGGACCGGTACAGGGCGGAAATTCAAGGGAAAATGAAACAGGTGAAGACGAGAATGATACAGGTGAAGATGATGCAAGTGAACCAGAACACGACGCAAACAGCTCACTGCGACATGAATGGGAACAATATACACACGGCGAGGAAAACGAAGAACAGGAAGGTCCCTTAGACGAGGAGGGTATGGGGCCGGATATCGACGATGCGTCAGAGAGCGCGATGATCCACATGGACATCGCTGGCAAGGAGATGACATTCAAGGCGAAACTATCCCAGGACAATGAATTCCTAGTCCGGAACAACGACAGAACTAAGGATACCACTCGGGTAAACGACACACATGTTACTGCAGGGAACGACACACATGCCAGCCAAATGACAGACGACGAGTACGTCGAGATGGGTCCACCCATGGAAGAGGCGAATAGGAGAGTGTCCATCCCACCGTCACAAAGCGACATGAACGAGAATATCGTGCACAGGTCATTAGCGTTCGACCCAGACATGCAACTGGGTGATGAGAGGGCGAGTGCGCCAATACTAGAATTAGACTTGCCCATCGACAATCACACATTCGAGGAGATGCGAGAGTCCATTGAGACACTAAGGAGTGTCGTGACTGCACTGCAAGAATCCGACGGTCACAGCATGATAAAGACCGAGGAGATCGACGACGACGTCAACTACATGAACTTGACGGTGAATAAAGACGAGTTCAAGAAGATGTCCGTTGTGGGCCAGTTCAACCTCGGGTTCATCATTGTCACGAGACGGCTCGGGGACAACTACGACCTGTTCATAGTGGACCAGCACGCGAGCGACGAGAAGTACAATTTCGAGACTCTGAACCGGGAGACGACGTTCAAGACGCAGTCGCTCATCTCGCCGCAAGAAGTGGAGCTGAGTGTGATTGACGAGCTCGTGGTGTTGGACAACCTCGACGTGTTTCAACGGAACGGGTTCAAAGTGCGAGTCGCGGAGGACGCCGAGGCGGGCCACCGGATCTCTCTGCTAAGCGTGCCGATCTCGAAGCAGACGCTGTTCGGAATCGACGACTTCAACGAGTTGGTGCACTTGATCAAGGAGGATGGGGGCTCGCACGCATCGCACAGCACTACGATACGGCCGTCGAAGATCCGGTCGATGTTCGCTATGCGCGCATGTCGCATGAGCGTGATGATCGGCAAACCACTGACGCGCCGGAGACAGTCGCGGATCGTGCACAACCTGGCGGACTTGGACAAGCCGTGGAACTGCCCGCACGGCCGTCCCACGATGCGGCATCTCGCGGAGCTGCGGAACCAGCGTACTTTCCTCGGCGACTACGAGTTGTAATAGACGTGCTTCCCACTACAAGATGTGATTGATCAGTTTCCTGGGACTACGAGCTGTAATAGACGGGATTCCCACTATGAGATGACGTGCTTCCTGGGACTATGAGATGTAATAATTGCGTTTCCTGGGACAATGAGCTGTAATAGAAACTTTTCCCGGGGCTACGAGCTGTAACAGACGCGTTTCCTGGGACTACGAGATGACATGCTTCCTGGGACTATAAGCTGTAATAATTGCGCTTCCTCGAACTATAAGCTGTAATAGACACTTTCCCTGGAGCTATGAGCTGTAATAGACGAGCTTCCCAACTACGAGCTGTAACAGACGCGTCTCCTAGAACTACGAGATGCAATATATCGTTTCCCTGGAACTATGAGATGTAATAGACACTTTTCCTGGCACTACAAGATATAATAGACGTGCTTCCCCACTATGAGCTAATAGACGTGCTTCCCACTGCAAGCTGTAACAATTGCGTTGATACATACGTACACGGGGTGGTGGTGGTTATTTAATATTTACAAGGTACCGACTCTGCGGACGCTACCCCCTCCTGTCGAGCCTGTTGAGCTTCCTCGCGGTCATCGCGTTGTTCCTGGTCTTCTGCCCGCGCACCGGCAGATGCATCGCGTGCCGGAGCCCCTCGTACGACCCGATGCGTTTCTTGAGCTGGATGTTCCTCCTGACGAGAGCACGCGCATCTTCCTCGACGGTCATCTTCGACAGCTCGTTCGTGACGTCCATGATCTGCGCCTCGGAGAGCTGGTGCATGCGCATCCACGGGTACAGGCCCAGCCTGCTGCACAGCTGCTGCGCCGTCGCGCGGCCTATCCCGTACACGCGCGCGGCGAGGCCTATGCGGACGACTTCTTTGCCCTTGAACGCCTTGCCCAGGATGTGCACCACCATTTGTCGTGGTGTATATGGGGCTTCTTCGAAGGCTTGAAGTGTTAAGGGATCTAATCAATACGATGAAATACGCTATTACAGAGGGTACTATACAGAGTACTATACAGAGTACTATACAGAAGCGAGGGCTGTGTCGACGCCCAGCAGCGCCGCGAGCTGCTCCACGTCGAGCCGCTGGATGAAGAGGTTGCGCAGCAGCCCGAGCATGGTGAGGAAGCTCGCGATGCCGACGGGGACGACGCAGAACACTATCACCGTGTACAGGTTGATCCTCCTCTTGACGCTGTGCTCTTCCTCCTCTGCGTGCGCGGGGGAGGGTGTTGCTGCTGCACGCTTCACGTACCGGAGGTCGGAGGTGATGTAGTTCTGCCATATGAAGCCGCCCGTGAGGATGCAGCTGATGAGGATCCAGGTGTGCAGGTAGTAGTCCCTGTCCGGAGACAGCGAGTTGAGCAGCAGCAGCTCGAAGGTGACGAACACGAGCGACATGGAGAACATGCGCAGGATCGCGGCGACGGTGGAGTACTTGACTATCCAGCGGACCATGAGGCTGTCGAGGATCGCGACGGAGAGGTACAGCGACACGACGCACCACAGCGCGCAGAGCAGGTACTCCGAGGAGCGCGCCGTCACGAGCGACGAGAGCACGAGCAGGCCGTGCTCGCTGGCGTCGTACCGGGGCGCTGTGGCGGCGGCCCTGATGACTGCGCTGCTGTTGTGGAAGACGTCTGTGACGGAGATGAGGTACGACTTGCGCAGGGCCCTGGCGCAGTAGTAGCAGGCCGGCAGCAAGGAGACGTCCCTGCAGAGCGCGAGCAGCATGTGCTGCTTCGCGGAGAGGTGCTGCAGCGAGAGCGTCTTCACGGAGCTGTACCGCCGCCGCAGCGAGGTGATCGAGTGCGCCTGGAGCAGGCTGTAGTACGCGTTGACGGGGGTAACTGCACCGCTGCCACCGCTGCCGCCGCCGCCGCTGCCATTGCCGCCCTCCTCGCCGTCGTGAACACCGCTGCCAGACATGCCGGGGACTCTAGACGCTCACTGCCCGTCCACAGGTGCCAGGACCGGTGCAAGAGGCTCGGACCGCCGTCAAATCGTGGCCTCGAGGGAGCCCTAACCGATTTTTAACCCTGCGCAGTTGTAACCCTAATTGAAATTTAACCCTGTGCAATTGTAACCCTAATTGAAATGCAACCCTAGACATTTCAACCCTAACCAAGTTTCAACCCTAGACGTTTGTAGCCCTAACTAAATTTTAACCCTAAACACTCCTAGCCCTAATCGATTTTCAGCCCTAAACGTTTGCAGCCCTAACCGATTTGTAGCCCTAGACATTTGTAACCCTAACTTAAATTTAACCCTAGACACTCTCAACCCTATCTGATATTTAACCCTAATATTAACGCTATTTTTAGCTTAATAAGAGGGCTGGTTCCTCCCTCGAGGCGCTGATGCTTGGTGCTGTGGTTGGTGCTGCGGTCTGGCATCGCCCCTGACAGCGTGTGGTTCCGCTTGCACTCTGCTATATGAACAGGCGGCTCTGTGGTAGTTTTGGTCTCACCCGTGCTAGGGACAGCACGCCAGGATGAGCAGTGACGGTACGGGCGAGCAGAGCGTGCAGATCATACATCCGCTGTCGCACCGGGAGGCGGTAGACGGGGGGGTATCCACTGGTGTGGGTGCAATTGACGTGGGGCGGGACAGTGAGGGGAGTGAGGACAGCGTCGAGCGGCTGCTGAACAGGTTTTCCAAGTGGATGGAGTACAGTTCCTCGCACAGTTCCTCGCACAGTTCCGGGGACAGATTGCACAGTTCCGGGGACAGTGAAGCCGCTCAAACACCACATGCGACACCAGAAGCGACACCACCATCTCGGCACAACCACAAGAGAGAGAGGAGGCACTACGAGGCGACAAGGAGGACAGACTTTACGTCCAGCGGGGAGCGCGACCGGTTCCGGGCCAAGCGCAAGTTCATATTCCACAGGGGGTTTCTCCGCAGGAGTACGAGTACCCGGGGGAGCGTTGCATCGCCATCTCCACCCGCGGCGCAGACCACAGTGCGGAAGTTCCGCAACGA
The DNA here is from genome assembly GCA_003708865.2 of Kazachstania taianensis. Lineage (NCBI taxonomy): Eukaryota > Fungi > Ascomycota > Saccharomycetes > Saccharomycetales > Saccharomycetaceae > Kazachstania > Kazachstania taianensis. The sequence goes on along the minus strand of PPOK02000064.1, from coordinate 30,619 downwards.
GAGGGAGTTCAACGCGTGCATGCGCTACATAGACCTCGCGTCGCTCGAGGTAGACGACGAACTGGACGCAGTGTGGTATAAACACGCAGATAGACACGCAGATAACAAGCGGACGAAACACGCAGACGTGGTCGTCGCGTCGCCGCATGTGGCGCTGTTCCGCAGAGCACACGGCGACGCGGTAGTCGTGGACAGACTCGTGCCGACGCAGATATACCTCGGGAGGGAACGCAGCAGCAGGTCTAGCTCCATCATACGCCGCGTCAGTCTGCGGCGCGGGCTGAAGCACAATCACCAGAGCAACACGGTCCCCGTACGCAGACCTTTACTCCGGTCTAACACAGTACCGACCCGCTCCCGCAGCACGGACACAAACGCGCAGCTGCTGCGGCTATGGAGACAGTACCTGTACAGCGTGGTGCTGCAGCGGGTACAGCTGCGGCTCTGCCTGCTGCACAGCGAGCCGGACACTCCGCCGTCGCAGGTCTACTACAGCGCCTCTCTCCACTCACTACCGCCACAGGCCTGCTACAGCGCCTCGCTCCACTCGCATTCCCGACCTCAAGAAGACACCCCGCGCACGCACCTCAAGCAGCATTGACCTACACACCTACATACACCTACATACACCTACATAACAGCATTACAGCTCAACAGGGCATCGCATTTGAAGGCAAAGCCTTAAAAGCGCAGAACCGCCACCGCCACAGAAGCAGAGCGATGGTCGCCAACACAGAGCTCTACGAGACCCTGGGCGTCGGCCCCGAGAGCTCCGCCGCAGACGTCAAGCGCGCGTACCGCCGGCTCGCGCTCCGCTGCCACCCAGACAAGAACAACAACTCGGAGGAGTCCAACCTGCGCTTCCAGCGCGTCAACCTCGCGTACAGCGTCCTGGGAGACCCCCTGCGGCGCGCCCGCTACGACCAGTGCGGCGACGTCGACGCGGCAATGCAGGAACCGGCGCCCGGCGCGTCTTCTGCTGGTACTGCTGGTACTGCCGGTACTGCTACTGCCGCGCCAGGCGGCATGGACGATATGCTGAACCCGGGAGACCTCTTCTCGCGCTTCTTCAACGGGTCCCGCTCGGGGAACACCGGGGCCTCGACCACGGAGGACGCGGCGGCCGCTGACACCCGGAGCGGCGCCACGAGGGGGCCCGACATCGTCCACCAGCTGAAGTGCACGCTGGCGGAGCTGTACGCGGGCAAGACGTGCAAGCTGGCGCTCCAGCGCACGCGCGAGTGTCCCGCGTGCCAGGGGGCCATGGGCAAGATGCTCGAGACGCGCTGCGAGCACTGCGGCGGGACCGGGACCGTGTCCGGCGTGAACAAGGTCGGCCCGCTGTCGCAGACGTGGTCGCAGACGTGCACCGCGTGCCACGGCCTCGGCAGCTTCGTGAGGCCGCAGTCGCTGTGCAAGGGCTGCAGGGGACACGGGTTCGTCAAGGAGCGCGCGATATTCCGCGTCGTGGTGCGCCCGGGGATGTACCAGGGCCAGGCGGTGCGGCTGCCGGGCGAGGCGGACGAGTACGTGCAGACTGGGTTCGGACACATGCAGAAGGTGGCCCCGGGGGACGTCGTCATCAAGATCGCCGAGGTGACGGAGGACTCCCGGTTCATCCGCAGCCACAGGGGCAGCCACGAGAACTTGCTCCTGAACGACTTCCCCGTCGACATCGTCACGTCGCTGTGCGGCGGGAAGGTCGTCGTCGAGGACCACCCGATGGGGAAGCTCATCCAGGTGGCAATCCTCCCGGGGGAACTGTTAAAACCAAACAGCTACAAGTGCGTCGAGGGGCTCGGCATGCCCCTGTACAATAGCGACAACAACAACAACGCACCCCAGTCCCCGACGGCGCACGGGAACCTGTACATCAAGTTCAAAGTGAGCTTCCCGGAGAAGCTCGAGGCGCAGACGATGGACAAGCTGAAGCAAGTGCTGCAGCGCGACAAGTTCGTCCAGGAGCAACGGCAGAGACAGGAGCAGTCGATCGACGCCCGCCTGGACGACTGCGTCGAGATGGAGGAGCATGTCCTCAACAGCTTCGCCAGCGACTCGGGATCCAACGTCTCAGGGCAGTTCAACACGCACAAGAGGCCGCGGTCCTCGGACAGTGCACCCACTGGTGACGACGAGGACGACGAGACCGCCAGCAGCGGCTCCGACGCGTACTACGACGGCAGAGACGCCGGGAACGGGCCCCGGCACAAGAGATCCCGGTTCGCGGACCGCGGCCGCCCCACGGACCCGCTCTTCGAGCCCATGGGGCTCAACAACCAGGACAACTGCGTCATAAACTGACGTGTGTTCTCAATGAACACACACACACATTCATTCATGACTGGGACGCCCGCGGCATCCCTGGACAGGGACCCCACACAAACGGCCACCACGGCGGTTCCACGACATATACACATACATAAACAACACTGCATACACTAGCGCCCGCCAGCACCGCTGCCCCGCCGCCATTGACCGCGAGCACGCCGTTTCGGGCCGGTCTTGGCGCGATTGGAGTCTTCGACTGCTGTTCAAAGAGTGAATAAATTAGTGATTATAGATCAAGACTCATTTCCCGGCGGCTAAAGCACCAACAGCACCACGAACCCTGGAACGTGGACGCAACACCGCTAACATCAAGCCATGGACAACGAGAAGCGCCAAGTGAACGGCGCGCTACCGAGACCGGGGGAGTGTCGCGCCCGGGCCGACATGGACAAGTTCCTGAAGGTGTCGCCGAGCCTGTTCACGCCGGAGAAGCTGAACCTGTTCGACTCCATCGTGCTGTACACGTCGCTGATCAACTGCTCCGCGCACATCGAGCAGGGCGAGCGGCTCAACAACCTCTCGTGGCGCATCGTCAACAAGGCGCTCCTGAGGGACAAGGCCATCAACAAGTCCAAGAAGCGCGACGGGGTCAAGAACCTGTACTACGTGCTGAACCCGGTCAACAACAACAAGCCCCTGCGGCAGGGCCAGCCGGCGGCCGGCGCTGGCGGCCGACCTAGAGGTGCCGACACATCCACAGCACACCAAGCATCGACAGCAAATCAAGCATCGACAGCACACCAAGCATCGACAGCACACCAAGCATCGACAGCACACCAAGCATCGACAGCACACCAAGCATCGACAGCACACCAAGCATCCACCGCAAATGCAGCGCCCAAGAGCCGAAGTCATACGGAGAATCAGCGCGTAAACATGAACGCACCGGGGGCCAAGGCCTACAGATCCACGTCTGCGCTGTTTCCTGCCATGGGGAGGAGGTATCAGCACCAAAACCAGCACTCTCAAGGTCCCGCCGTGGAGGAGGGTCCGCAGAATATCGTTACAGGGTTCGACACGAGCGCTGCGACTGCGAAGAGGAAACCTGCGGCAGACACCGCGTACACTGTCTCGAGGGCCCTCTCGAACGATAGCAGGAATTCCAACAATTCGGCGAGACAGAGGGCTAGGGACCAGTCCAGACAGGACTCGTTGTTCAATGTTGCGAATAACAACGTTGCTAAGCTCCCTTCCAACCACAACGACTCTCACAACAATGTCGGTGCGGCGACGTCTAATAGGATATATTTCAGCAGTGAGGACGAGGACGAGGGTGACTCCAGTTGGAACAGTCTGTCCAGTGACGACGACAGTGACGACGACGATTACTACAATGATGGGAGCCGTGGAGACGGCCGTGGAAGACACAGACGCAAGGGGAACCGCATGGAGGACGATGACGACGAGGAGGAAGACGACGACGACGACAACCAGTACTACAGAAACCAATGGGATAAACTGGTGTTCACGAAACAGAGTAAGCTAAGCCCCCAGGGGTCTGCCTCACAGGCATCCTCTGTGACGAAGGGGGACGATCACAACGCTAAGACAACAGCACGCACCACCCCAACGCACCACGAGAATGGCCACACAGCAGGTCATTCTCCGGAACAGCAGGTGAGAAAGAGTCTACTCAGCGGGCTCTTCTCGAACGAGAAGAATAATGCATCGAGGAAATCCCCAACGCCGCCGGGGATGCCGCTGCCGCCGACACTATCCTCTGGTAGTAACCATGCACTGCCGACGCCGAACGGTGTGCATGGCACGGTGAAGAGAGATCTGACGACAACGACGACGACAGTCACTGCGCACGGGTCCGTCACTTCCACGCAGGATAAACCCAGTGCTACTGCACCGCTGGAGGAGATGATCCAGCGTGAGCGTGGCCGCCAGAGGGACAGACACGGCGTAGCGCGCAGGGGCCACAGCAGTGTCTTCTCAGACGACGACAACAACAATGAGGACTCTACAGCGACCTCCGCGAGGGGTAGAACAGCACAGTCGAACGCGCCAAGGACAGCACAGACCATACTTCCCACGGCACTCTCGACACACATGTTCTTGCCGAACAACATCTACCAGCAGCGGATGGCGGCAAGAGACCCCGCAGGGACACGCCCCGTGGGGGCACGCCCTGCTGGTGCGCGGCGTGAGTCCATGGACATCCCGATAAAGAACCGCCACCAGATGGATATCAAGACACGCATGCAAATCTCCGAGGAGGAGAAGTATGCCCGGCGCAACTGACCACCCTGAGCATTACACATATATTTATTCTGAGACGGTTGTACCCAATTAGACTACAGTGGGGCAATCGATCCAGAGACTCTATCCCATCCTGTATAGGGCGAATACAACCTTCCAGAAGCATATCACACCCAAGTGCAACTGTCCAGAAGCATATCACACCCAAGTGCAACTGTCCAGAAGCATATCACACCCGTCTGAATTAGTGTCAGTAAATAGTTTCCTTTATTTACTGACACTTTTTCGTGGAGGTGAAAAAAAATTTTCAGTGATAATATTGGATTTTAGCGATGAGGTGCTTGAAGGTGAGTGCAACATCACCGACTACAGCATAGGAGGCACATATCAGCATGTTGAGGAAGCAGGCCCGTGAGAGAAGAGAGTATTTATACCGTAAGGCGCAGCAGTTGCAAGAGGCTCAGCTCGCGGAGAAGCGGGAGGTGATCAAGCAGGCGCTGGCGCAGGGGAAGCCGCTTCCTAGGGAGCTCGCCGAGGACACCAAGTTGCAAGAGGACTTCCGGTTCGACCAGACGACGGACGCCGCGGACGAGGGTGTCGATGACGAGTACGCACATACCAGTGGGGTCGTGGACCCGCGTATAGTGGTGACGACGTCGAGGGATCCTAGTACGAGGCTCTCGCAGTTCGCAAAGGAGATCAAGCTAATGTTCCCGCAGGCGACGAGGCTGAACCGTGGTAACCTTATCATGACAAACCTGGCCAGTGCGTGTGTGAAGTCCGGGACCTCAGACCTGATCGTGCTGCACGAACACAGAGGTGTCCCCACGAGTCTAACGGTGTCACATTTCCCACATGGACCCACGGCGTCCTTCAGTCTGCATAACGTCGTGCTAAGACACGACATTCTGAACAGGGGCAACGTCAGCGAGGTGAATCCACATTTGGTCTTTGACGGGTTCGAGACCAAGCTGGGTCAGCGTGTAGAGACCATCCTAAAGAACCTGTTTGCTCCCGGGGTGAAAAAGGACAGTGAGCGGGTCATGACGTTCGCCAACAGAGGCGATTTCATCAGCGTCCGCCAGCACGTCTACGTGCGCACAAGGGACAGCGTCGAGTTGGCCGAGGTTGGGCCCCGGTTCGAGATGAAGCTTTACGACCTGCGCCTGGGGACACTGGACAACAAGGATGCGGACGTCGAGTGGCAGTTGAGGCGGTACGTCCGGACCGCGAATAGGAAGGACTATTTGTAGTTTTGCATATGTGTATATCGGATCTATGTATAATAACTAAAGAGAATGGGTTTGCTCAAGTGCAATTTGATGTTGTTTCGTGTTTATCGTAATTGTTCATTATGGTACAGGAGTATTCGTGTTTGTAGCCGTATGCTCCGTCGTGCGTTGTGGATCGTGGTCTAGAGTTTTTACCGAGTTTTTACCGTGGCAGTTCATTTGGGTGTTTCGATCTTGCGTCGTGCTATCCTATTCTGAGCGGTAACCAGTCACTATTTGCTAGATACGTAAGTTGTTTCATCAGGCGTCGTATTAGCATTGCGGTTGAAACATACCAGGATCATGTACGATAACAATTGTGCTTCGATTGGCAATCTATGTCAAAGTGCTCTATCGGGTTACCTTGCTACAGAGCTTGTAATAGCATGCTTTATCGGCATGCCCTAGTTTATCGATGTGCTCGTTTCATCACTTCTGTCGCGCCTTGTTCCTTACGTACCGTTATCGCCATACTTCAATCATCGTGTCAACAAGGCATTCTACCTTATCAATGGCAAATGTGTATCATGAAGTCACATCACCGTAAATATATTAACAGCATGTAGCTTGGAAGGGCACACCTGTCGTATATCATAAAGGCTATGCAGTGATGTAAATGGACATTATCTCGACCAGGTAAACCACAAATTTTGCAATCAGGATTGCGTAGTGTGTATAACGAAGAAGTGCGTGGCTGTCGAATCAATGGCAGAAGTGTGGACCGTAGAGACACAAAACGATATAATAAAGACCTATCTGATTGCCCTGATGGTAGCACTTTGTGCATCTGCATATGTGCGCGTGACGATTAAACCTGTAGTTGTGCATAGGAAAGACTCATGGTTCTAAGCAAATCGTGGAATGTCGCGTATCGTCGATATCTGTAACTTGTATAATGAGTCGTCGTAGAGAGCGTGCGTCTCGTCATAAATGTCTGTAACTTGTATAATGAGAGGCCATCGAAGAGAGCATGCTCGGTATAGCATCGAAGTCCTTAACTTGTAATCGAGAGGTCATTGCGGAAAGCGTGCATCTCGGTGGCATAATGTGTGCAACTTGTAAATGGTCATCGTAGAGCGCATGTTCGATATCATGTGTGTAACTTGTAAATGTTCATCGTAGAGCGTATGCTCGATATCATGTGTGTAACTTTTAAAATGGAGCGTAATCATGGAGAAGAATATCAGTGGGTGTAAACGAATTGTAATCATGGAGTGGTGTAAATGAATTGTGGATTGAATTGCAACGTAATCATGGAGTTGTAAATGAATTGTGGATCGAATTGCGACGTAATCATGGAGTTGTAAGTGAATTGTGGATTGAATTGCGACGTAATCATGGAGTGGTGTAAGAATTGTGGATTGAATTGCGACGCAATCATGGAGTGGTGTAAGAATTGTGGATTGAATTGCGACGTGATCATGGAGTTGTAAGTGAATTGTGGATTGTAAATTGATGTGATCATGGAGTGGTGCAATGAATTGTATATTGCGATGATCACTGCCTCGAGACGCGCTGCCTGATGACATCTCCCAGCGTCTGAGTCTGCAACCTGTAGTCCTCCACTGACGCTTCCCTGTGCAACGGCGTATGCGACTGCGACCTCGACCTTGGCGGGGTCGGCATCGACCTCGGCATCGGCGACGGCGCCGGCACGCTCTGCCGCTGCCACTGCACCGCCGCATGGTTCGCGTTCCTCGAGTCCAGAAACGTCGTTCCGCTCATCCTGCTGTGCGTCGACACGGGCACCGTCGATATGATCTCTGTGTCCGAGACGGCGCTCTCGCCCTCGCCCTCGGAGTCCGATTCGGAGTCCGACTCGGACGACAGCTGGAACTTCGACAGCGGGCCGACTCTGCTGTTCTGCCTGCGCTTGTACCCGCCCATCGAGTGGAACAGCTGCGTCCTGAGGCCCTTGTTGTCCTGCAGGAGCACGCTGGACGCCGCGGGAGTGGCCCCGGGACTCGTCGGGCTCGTCGGGGACTTGGAGAGCGCTGTGCTGGAGAACAGGCTGCTGCCGTTGTTCGTGTTCGAGTACCGCCGCGAGGACTGCTGCGGGGACAGGTACGGCGAGGAGCCCCTGCGGATCGTGAACGGGTTGAGGAACGGCTTCGCGGGCGGGGAGGGGGACTGCGCCGACTGGAGAGGCGGTGACTGGAGAAGCGGCGACTGCAGCAGCGGATTGCGCTCGTCCGAGAGCATGTCCCTGTACGAGTAGAGCTTGAGCGTGCGGTCGTCGTGCGCGGCGGCGTCGTCGACTGCCGCGGAGTCCGCCCCCGCGCGCCCCGGGACGTTCCCGAGCGCGAGGTCCAGCCCGAGCGTCGACGAGCTGCGCGAGTGCACGACGCACACGTCCTCGACGCCGAGCGAGCGGTCCGCGACGAGCAGCGACGTCGCGTCGAGCGCGGGCGGGACGCAGTTCTCCAGCGTCCCGCGGCGGCTGTGGTGGCGGTGCGCGGGGCTGGCCTCGGCGCCCTGCGCGGACCCCAGCGACACCGTGGACCCTGCGCGGCTCGGGGCGCGGCGCGCGGGCGGCTCCTGGACGTGGCGCTCGAAGATGTCCTCCATTGGTGGGGCGCTGGGAGGGATAAGGAGGAGCGCGGGCGGCGAGTGGCTTCTAGCCAGGCCGCCAACGATGGCGAGCGCTCTGACCCTGGGCCGCGGCCGCTGGCGCGCGCTGGCGACGGTCAGGCTGGTGCGGATGCCCATGCTGGTGCGAACGCTCGGTCACGCGCGGGCGAGGCACGCCCCGACGGGTCCGGGACGGGGGGGGCCCGACGCGGGGGTCCCTGGCGGCGCCGCGAGAGTCCCCGGCGACACGCAGCGCAACGCGGCCATCGCCGCGGACCCCGCGCGGTTCTACCCGTCGCTCTCGCAGCTGGAGCCGGCCGCCTGCCGGCTCTCCGTCGCGCAGTTCCGGGACCGCTACGGACAGGACGATGGACAGGACCACGGACAGGGACAGGACGGGACGAGGCTCACCGTGGACGGCCGCGTGCGGCGCGTGCGCTCGAGCGGCAAGAAGATCTGGTTCGTGGAGCTCGAGGGCGCCGGCGGGACGCTCCAGGTGATCGCGCGGCAGGCCAGCTGTCCCGGCCCGCCGGGCGCGTTCCTCGAGGCCATGGCGCTGCTGCGCAGGGGGGACTACGTCCGGTGCTCCGGCGCGCCCGGCAGGTCGCTGTCCCGCGGCACGCTCTCGCTCGTGGTCGACGCGCCGCCACGGTTACTGGCGCCCGCGCAGTGGCCGCTGCCGGAGGTGCTCAGCGACAGGGCCAAGGTCATGGCGCAGCGGTGCGTGGACTACCAGGTCAACGGGACGGCGTTGCTCGTCGGCAGGGCGCGCGTGCTGCGGACGCTGCGCGCGTTCTTCGAGCAGCGCGGGTTCCTCGAGGTAGAGACACCGCTGCTCTCGCCTAGGGCCTCCGGTGCCACAGCGAGGCCCTTTCGGACCGTGAGTCATGCGCTGGGACCACTCGAGCTGCGGATCGCGCCGGAGCTGTGGCTGAAGCGGCTCGTCGTGTCGGGCCTGCCGCGCGTGTTCGAGCTGGGCAAGGCGTTCAGGGACGAGGGCCAGGACGCGACGCACAACCCGGAGTTCACGATGCTCGAGGCGTACGAGCGCTACGCGGCGCTGCAGGATCTCGTCGAGACGACGGAGCTGCTCTTCCGGTATTGCCTCGAGTACGCAGGCGAGAACTGCGCCGAGCTCAGGGAGACGTTACAAGCGAGCGACTGGCACTTCCGGCGCGTCGAGTTCATGCCGACGCTCGCCGCGGAGCTGCACGTCTCGCAGGACGCGTTGCAAGAGGTTGTTTCGAACGGCGACACGCGCGCGCTGCTCGAGATGTTGCCGTCTGAGGAAAGAGCACGGCTGGGATTGCCGGGGGGTGACGCCCTTTCCCTCCCCCACACACTCGACAAGCTCGGCGCGTTCTACGTCGAGGCCCGCCACTGCAACACGCTGCACCCCACGCTGCTGCTGCACCACCCGCAGGCGATGTCGCCGCTCGCAAAGAGCGTCGAAGGTGTCGCGCAGCGGTTCGAGCTCTTCGTCAGCGGAAGAGAGTACGTCAACGCGTACGAGGAGGAGAACAGCCCCGACGTGCAGGAGCGCAACTTCCGCGCGCAGTCCGCTGCGGCGGTAGACGCCGGTTACGTCGACGCGCTGCGGTACGGGATGCCCCCGACGGGCGGGCTGGGGCTCGGCGTCGACCGGCTGTGCATGTTGCTGCTGGGCGCCGAGCGCATCGAGGACGTGCTGCCTTTCGGCGGCCTCGACGACGTCGGCAGGCAGTAGCCGTGCATGTGTTGTTGGTGCCGAGCGCATCGAGAACGTCGGCAGGCAGTAGCCGTGATCCTGTAAATAACTGCTGTAGCCGTGATGATATATTATTCTAATGCAAGACGTTATCGTGTTGACAGCATGTCATTGAGCTGTATGACATTTAAGAACGACGCAACGTCGTGAGATTGTGTTTGCGCGAGTATTGAATCGGTACGAACCTTAACTGATTGAAGATCTTTTGAGATATTCCATTGGCGCGAATGATCTGAATTGGCAACGTTATTGAACTGAGAATGTTACATTTATGGAATGAGCAAGACGCGCATCATTGAGATACTGTATCGGTGCGAATATTAACTGATTGAATATCTATTGAAATGTTGCCTTGGTGCGAATGGTCTAAATTGGCAATATTGTCGAGCTGAGAACGTTACATTTATGGAATGATCTAATACAGCAAGACTATGGGTTAGAATATTGCATTAAACTCAAGTGTTGCAGCTAAAATGCAATGCCAGAGTATTCGAGTCTCAGGAAATGCATGGTAGTAATCATTCAAGACAGACGCGCTACTGTGCGAATCCAATAAAAAACGTAATGAACACAATAGTCGAGCATACCATCTGCTGTGCATCTTTGTTACTTTTGAAAGACCGCAGTTTGGTATATCGTGGGAAGTGTGATTGCCTGCGGGAGTAAGCACTATATTCAATTAAAGTATATTCCTGTTAATCTCATATATGATTCAATAATAATATCAATAATATTTATTCAAATATTACATTACAATATATATATACGAGAGTTCTATAAATTATCAATTGCATCGGTGCGCTTAACTCATTACATCGGTGCGCTAACGCATTACATTTAACGGAATGAGCTGTCGGAGCAGCGACTGACGCGTCTGCAGAAACGCCAATTGTTGTTCGTGTCGCAACTACCATTCAATATTCTACACTCTACGAGATATTTCACTACTATACAGTTGTATAAACTCGTGAATATCATATAGTATAGTATAATAAAATATAGTATAATAAAATATAATATAACATAATATAGTATAATATAGTATAATATAGTATAATATAGTATAATATAGTATAATATAATATAGTATAATATAATATAATATATATAATATAGTACATTACGCGATGAGATGACCTACAAACCCTCAAGCACACCCAATCACAGCAATGCTCCCACCGAGCGTCCAGGCGGCACGGGGCCACCCCCACAACACGTTCTTCTTCTCTGAGGTCCCAGCCTGCATCGCCAGTGACAAGTCCAGCGAAGACTCCACACAACACGAGATCGTCATGGGCATCGACGAGGCCGGCAGGGGCCCCGTCCTGGGCCCCATGGTGTACGCTGCCGCGTACTGCTCCCGCGCGTACGAGTCCTCGACGCTCGGCTCCCGCGGCTTCGACGACTCGAAGGTGCTCACGGACCCGGTCCGGCGGCGCCTCTTCGCGCACATATACGAGGACGAGAGTGAGGACGGGCGCGATGATGAGCACGCACGGCTCGCGGGAGTCGGGTACGCGGTCGCGGTGCTGACGCCGAGGGACATCTCCGCGGGGATGGCGCGCTTCCCGCCGGCGCGGCAGTACAACCTGAACGCGCAGGCGCACGACGCGACCGCGCAGCTCATCCGCGGCGTGCTCGAGCGCGGCGTCGCGCTGGCGCACGTCTACGTCGACACCGTCGGGCCCCCGGCGGCGTACCAGCGCAAACTCGAGGAGCTGTTCCCGGGGGTGCGCTTCACCGTCGCGAAGCGCGCGGACTCGCTCTACTGCGTCGTGTCCGCCGCGAGTGTCGTCGCGAAGGTCACCAGGGACGTGCTGCTCGAGGAGCAAGAGTGGGACGGGCAGCAGCAAGAGCGGGGCGAGTCGGGGACGCCGGAATCGCGCGCGTTCGGCTCGGGGTACCCTGGGGACCCGCGCACGAAGCAGTGGCTGCGCGGGAGCATGCGCCCGCTGCTCGGGTGGTCGCCGGACGTCGTGCGGTTCTCGTGGCAGACGAGCAAGACGCTGCTGGGCGGCGCCGGCGCGGTGCCGCTGCTCTGGGAGGAGGACGTCGCGGGCAGCCGCCGCGCGCTGCAGGGCCAGTGGGCGCAGCACGGCGCGACACGCGGCCCGCGCACGCTGGACTCCTGGTTCGGCTAGAACTGACTGTCAAGCACACCTGTCTCATCTGCTCGAGATATATCCCTTTGTAGAACCCTCTCCAACGAACACTCCAACGACCAACACCAAGCACAGGATGATGATGGTAAGGGCCGCTGGACGGCTGCAGGGCCGCGCGACGCTCGCGGCGACGCTCACACGGACACTCGCGAGACGCTACGCGGCGTACCCGCCGCACACGGTCGTCGGGATGCCCGCGCTCTCGCCCACGATGACGCAGGGCAGCCTCGCGCGCTGGAGCAAGGGCGAGGGCGACGCGCTCGAGCCGGGGTGTGTCCTCGCGGAGGTCGAGACGGACAAGGCGCAGATGGACTTCGAGTTCCAGGAGGACGGGTTCCTCGCGAAGAGGCTCGTCGACGAGGGCACGAGGGATATCCCCGTGTCCGCGCCCATCGCCGTGTACGTCGAGGAGCAGGCCGACGTCCCGGCGTTTGCGAACTACACTCTCGAGGACGCCAGGGGAGAGGCCCCGGGAAATACTCCCGAGGGCAAGGATGTGTCCGAGAAGACCGAGACGCCCCCAGAGAAGACCGAGAAGCCCGAGACGAGTCAGAAGCCAGCTACGCACTCTGAGAAGCGCGAGACGCCCGCTACGCCCGCCGAGACGAAGCAAAACACGTCACAGGGCAGCCGCATAATTGCGTCGCCCCTCGCGAAGACGATCGCGCTCGAGAAGGGCGTTTCCCTCAGACAGGTCACCGGGACAGGCCCCGGTGGCCGCATCGTCACCGCGGACGTCCAAAAGTACATCGAGAGCGGTGCCTCGAAACAGCGCGTGCCGCAATCCACGGGAACTCCCGCCGCAGCATCCTACGAGGACACCCCGGTCTCGCAGATGCGCGGCATCATCGCCGAGAGACTGCTGCACTCGACGCAGAACACGCCCACGTACATCGTGTCCTCCGAGGTGTCCGTCGGGAAGCTGCTCAAGCTGCGCCGCGCGCTCAACGACGCCGCGCACGGACGGTACAAGCTCTCGATCAACGATATCCTCGTCAAGGCGATCACCGTCGCCGCGAGACGCGTCCCCGAGGCGAACTCGCACTGGATCGGTGCCGAGGGCGTCATCAGGAAGTACAGCTCCGTCGACGTCTCCGTCGCCGTCGCCACCCCGACGGGGCTTCTGACGCCGATCGTCAAGAACGCGCACGCCAAGGGGCTCAGACAGATCTCGCAAGAGGTCAAGGAACTCGCGGGGAGGGCGAAGTTGAACAAGTTGAAACCAGACGAGTTCCAGGGCGGAACGATCTGTATCTCCAATCTGGGGATGAACCACGCGGTCTCCCTATTCACCGCGATCATCAACCCGCCACAGTCGACGATCCTCGCTGTCGGCACGGTCAAGAGACGTGCTGTCGAGGACGCCAGGGCCGCCAGCGGCATCGCGTTCGACGACCAGATCTCGATCACGGGCACGTTCGACCACCGCACCATCGACGGCGCCAAGGCCGGAGACTTCATGCGCGAGTTGAAGCAAGTCGTCGAGAACCCTCTGGAGCTGTTGCTATGAGCGACTGCGTGTCGTGTTTTACCTCATCGCGCCTACCATATTCTATCTATAACGTATTTATCTATTCACTATAACGTATTTATCTATTCAATCTCTATTATTTTATTCACTTATACCATTCTGTCTCCCGTCACTTTCTATCTTACCAATTCTAGCTATTCAGCTATTCAGTCCTCCTATTAGTGTCTATCTTATCAGTCCCATTCTGATCAGTTCTAGAAATTTATATCACATTTGTTCATCCTTTGTAAATCAGCTATACTGTGTCTATTCAATTCTCACCGCTTTCATGTTTATAACCTTCTATTTATTATATAATATTCTCGTTAACTAATTTATCCTCGCCTATAGCTTGCCATATTGTTTCGGCATACTTCAGCTCTCTATTATGCTCAATCTTTTACTCAATATCTTGCTATAGCTGTTTCAATTCAAACGTTTTCAGTGTGATTCCATTCCCCTTCTTTTGGTTCTATTCTCCTTCTTTAAGCCCACTAAATTCTAACTCACTGCTATATTCTGTCCTTATATTATATACTGATTTTGGATGTTATAGTTATATTTTACTGCTACTACACCATCGGCACAAGAGGTGTCAAATTTACTACCTTTTTCATAATATGTCCAACCTTACTCAATTGTATCCTATCCTATTCAAAATGCACATCTCTCCTTGTACATTACATGTCTCTTATTCCATTCCTCTACTGTATTATCATGTTATATCCTATATTTTATCATACTAGTATTTAAATCCCACCATTTTACCCCCGAAATAATCATTCATACCCGATATCGTCCTGTCTAACCCCACCCAACACCGTCCTATCAACCCACTTCTATCCTACTTTCAACTTATCATCCATCTCAATAAAGTATTCTTGTTATCCCTCGAGTCACTCTACAGCACTCACTCACGACACCCACCACACTAACTCCCCCGCAACACACCCACGACCACGCCGAACCCTGGCGACCAACATGCCGCCCGCCAGGGGACTGTGACACCCTCTGGCCCGGAACCCTCGGACCCGGAACCGTCTTCACGTGACCGCGCCAGCCTCGAATCTTAGACAGAATCCGTTTTAACTACTATAAAGAATAAAGAAGAGGCTTCCCACCCCGACAAGACCACCATCCCACGACCCCCGCCGCCATGAACTTCCTGCCTTCCTTCATCCTGAGCGACGAGTCCAAGGAGCGCATCTCGCGCGTCCTGAACCTGACCCACACCGTGGCGCACTACGGCTGGATCCCCGTCATCCTGTACCTGGGCTGGACGCAGACGCCCAACAGGCCAAACCTGCTGAACCTGCTGTCCCCGCTGCCAAGCGTCTAGATATCCTTCGATAATGCATCCTGACGAGATGAGCACGCTTCGGCCCTCCTGTATATACAGTATATAACACATATCTAAGTACATACGCATAATTGCATATTTTGATACTTCCCACAACACACCAATGCATGTTGATTTACCTCACGTAAAGTTATGTTATGATATTCAAATAGTTAAATGTTTTAAATAGTATATTATAGAAGAGTTATTGATTAATCTTGCTAATTAACAAAAACAGTTTATTATTATCGAGCGGTTGGATTGTTTGATTGTACTAGAAAGGGTTGCGTGCTTCAGCAATATCCCCACTTAGTAACCGAAGGTGGCCAGTTGCTTGGCGACCTCGGACTCGGAGGCGGCGGCGTTGGCGGCAGAGACCTTCTTGTTGAAGGCCTTCTTCTGGGCGTAGTACTCGGCGGATCTGACCTTTCTCTTCTCCTCCAACTTGGCGACGACGTCCTCGTACTTCCACCCGACGGAGGAGGAAAGCTTGGACAGGGTGGTGTACTTTCTGCCTGGCTTCAATCTCAAGACTCTAAGCGCGTTTGGAACGACGACTCTCTTCTTCTTGTCGTATGGGGGTGGGACACCCTCGAAGACCTTTAATCTCTCCATGGCAGCCTTACCACGGGCAGTCTTGTGGGCAACCATGCCTCTGACAGCCTTGTAGAAGATCCTGGAGGGGGCTCTGAAGTGGAAAGGACCCCTGGTCTTGTTGAAGATGGTGGCCTTTCTCAAGTAGTCGTGGTACTTTAACTTGTTTCTGAAGAACTCACCGGAGATGTTCAGGTCCTCGGCTCTGACGACGACGATCTTCTGCCCGTTCAGCAGCTGCTTGGCGACAACGGACGCTAGACGGCCGAGCAAATGGCCCTTACCGTCAATGACAACGACTGGTTCGAAAGTAGACATCTCTGTTTCGCTATTGGTTGG
The DNA here is from genome assembly GCA_003708865.2 of Kazachstania taianensis. NCBI lineage: Eukaryota > Fungi > Ascomycota > Saccharomycetes > Saccharomycetales > Saccharomycetaceae > Kazachstania > Kazachstania taianensis. Next base: position 14,553 of record PPOK02000064.1, on the reverse strand, counting down.
TATACGCCCTTCTTTGCAAGTGCACTGAACACAAACACACACGTCAAACACTCGATCAATGCCTAATATCTCTTGCAACTGCGAACCCTCTGCCGCTGGATGAAAGTTTCAGCCCAGAATCCACTGACACTCCGCTGCAGCAGCTGAGCCGGCCCGGTTCCCAGCCTGGAAAATGAGAGTTTCTGCCGCGGTTGTGGGCGTGGCCAGGCAGGGTTGAGCCTGGAGCGGTGCGTTCCCAGGCAGAGATGCTCCTGTGCCAGAGTGTACGGACGGGGATGTCTAGACGGACGAGAGGAACAGGGCGAGGCTACTCTGCCTAGGCGACTACGCTCTAGGCGGACGTCCGCCTGGCGGCATTCGGAAATTTCAGACGCCAGAACGAAAAACAAAATGGTGAAACAAAAATGCGAATGTACGGGTGTCTACACTAGTCCTCAGTAAGGCGTCCCGATGGAAGGGCAGAGACTCCCGGTGTCAGCGACTGCAGACTGCGAGGATGCGGCCAGGATCGTCTGTGACATATCTATAAAGTGTTGGTGGGTGGCACGTACATAATAATTACAGAATGGGTGCCTGAGCGTGCTTTGCATGGCATCATTTCATATCGTTGACAACGGTCAGCTTCGCGTTGTCCGTGTCTAGCATCATCTCCTTGGCGCCGTCCCCGTGCTTTGTCGCTGGGTTCTTGATCGGCGAGGACGCAATGTCTCCCATGCGAGAGTTGCCGTTCGCACCGTCCCCACCGTTGGCCGTCTCGCGGCTCGGTGCCTTGTCGTCGTCCTCTTTGCTCATCACAGAGGGCACCGCCGGCGTGTTGGTCGCAGAGCTGAACTGTAGGAGGTTCCAGACGCCCGGCGAGCTGCGGACGTTGCCCTGCGACGTGTTGCTTGCCGAGGGGGTGAACTTCACGTTCAGCAGCTTCTTGTCTGCGGCGTCCATCCCCTCGTTCTTCGGGGACGTGGTCCGTTGGTTGACCGCGCTGCCGCGTTCCGGCGTGTACGCTTCCATGGCCGTTATGTGGAACGCCTTTGTCGGCGACCTCAACATCGAGTCGTACGGCCTCGACAGCGCGTCTGTGCTGCTCTTGAGATTGCTGTTATTGTTATTCGCAGTGGCAGATGTCGTGTTGCTGTCGTTTCTGTGTCCGATTTCGTTAGTGTTTGCGTTCAATGTGGGCGTCACTGCAGAGTTGGCTGTGGATGGGCCGGAGCCAGCGGGCTGCGAGGTCATGATCATGGGTAGTTTCCGGCTGTTGTACGAGGAGAGTCCGCCCTCGACGTTATTCATAGGGGTGGTGCCTTCGAGCGTGGTTGCGTTGGTTTCGAGAGCACTTGCGCTTGGTCCCTGGTTTGCGTTGCCCTCCATTGACGACCTGATTCTGCTGAATGACAGCAGCGCGTTGTTGGAGCGCATGTCGTTGTTGCGAGCGGTGCTGTTGTCATAGGCATAGTTGTTTCTATCCAGGTTTGGGGCTTGTTTCGGTGCCATTGGTTCTTGCGCTAGCACGCGGTCGCTCTTGTTGTTAAAGGGTAAACCAGATTGTGATACGTTTTGCGTTTGTTGTAAGTGTAAATTGGGTTGTGATACGTTTTGCGTTTGTTGCAAGTGTAAATTGGACTGTGACGCGTTTTGCGTTTGTTGCAAGTTTAAGTTAGACTGCGACATGTCTTGTTTCTGAAGAGACGTTTGTTGTGAGTTGAAATTCGACTGCGACATATCTTGCGGTTTCTGAAGCGACGTTTGTGGTAAGTTGAAATTCGACTGCGAAACATCTTGCGGTTTTTGAAGCGATGCAGCTTGTTGTAACGTTTGTTGCAGGTGCAAATTGGACTGTGACATATCTTGTTTTTGAAGCGTTGCAGCCTGGTGTAACTGTGAGATATCTTGTTTCTGAAGCGTTGCAGCCTGATGCAACTGCGGTGCGTCACTCTTCGCGGAAACGTCCTGGTTACTACTCTTCCCGTTCACGTCCCCGTCCTGTTTTACAATCTTCGCCTCGTCGTTCTGCCCCGGCAGACGGTTGTACTTGGACATGTGCATCTGCAACTGGCGGAACACGGAGGAGCCCCGCTTTATCTTGGACAGGTTCCCCGTGTACCACGCGTCGAGGAACTCCGCGCGGAACGCGTCGCTGATCTGCCACTTCATGCCCTTGCCCGGCTCGTTGGGCTTCCTGGGCACCTTCTCGAAGGCCTTGTTCAGCGAGAGGTTGTGCCTTATGGAGTTCTGCCACCCGGTCTTCGCGAAGCGGTAGTACGCGTAGTTCGTGGAGATGAACCTGTAGATGTCCGCGAGGGATATGATGCCCTCAGCGCTGGAGAGGATGGCCTGCGTGATCATGGTCGCGTACGAGTGCGGCGGTTTCACTGTTCTGTTCTCGTCGAGGGAGAGGTCCGTGGCGTAGTCGAGCGCGTAGGGGAAGCCGTTCTGCGTGAGGGAGCTGATGCGCTTGAGGTTCGCCTCGGAGGAGACGTGCGATATGTTGCCGCCGTAGGAGAACTCGCCGGTGACGACGGTCGTGGGCCCCGCGAGCTCGCCCTGGGGCGCGCTGCCGTTGTAGTTTCTGAACTGCGCGTGGTTCACGCCCACGTTCGCATTCCCGCTGTACATCTTGAAGATGCGGACTTGCTCCTCGTTGTTCTGCTGCAACTGCAATTGTTGCTGTTGCAATTGCTGTTGTTGCAACGCGTACTGCGACCCCCTGATCAAATCGTTAACGAGCCTGTTGCCCGTGTTCGCCTCCGCGCCGCACATCTTGACGAGCTTCGGCACCACGCTCTCCAGCGCCGTCTCCGCGAGCACGGGCGTCTGGTCCGGCAGTATGAACATCATCTGCGTGCCGCCGACGTCCAGGATGGTCCCCGAGGCCAACGCCACGGGCGGCGCGTTCACGCCCGCGTGCACACGGCGGCAGTCCACCTTCGCGCCGTTCCGGCCGGCCACGTGCAGCTCCCAGCAGCCGACCTGGATGTTGTACTTGATCGTGGCGTGTTTCCTGGACACGACCTTCGCGGGCCCGAGGTCTATGTCGCAGGCGTGCCTGGTAGCGTTGGCATTGCCGGGCGGAGGCAACGTGTCGAAGGCGCTCTCCGTGTCCCTGCCTATCGAGACCTCGAGGTTCTTGACGTAGAAGGTCCAGTCCCTGCCGGCGATCTTCGCGTACGCCTGGACCTCTCCCGCGGCGTTCCTGTCGTTGGCGTAGTGTCTGGAGACGATGGTCGGTTCCTCCGGCACGTCGAGCGCTGCGACGACGAGGTTGACGAGGCCCTGGTGCTGCTCGGGCGTGTACGGGCCTGCGTGGTGCGACATTCGTGCTTCAGTCGGTGTCAACGGCGTGGGCGTGGTCCTCTGTGCTGCTGCTGCTGCTCGACTGTCCTTCTTCAGCGCTTTGTTTACGTTTGTTGATGTTTTTTCGCTGTGTTTGCGCCGATCCAGAGACGATGGGACAGCGGTGGGAGAGGGTCGCTGGTGGTGATACAGGGCATCGCGGGTGCAGCAGCGGTGCCTGGGGGTGCTGGTGGGTGGTGTGGCGCGGTTGGACCGCTGGGTCTCTGGTCACGTGACTGCGGCCGATTAGTAATCGATGCCGAGTATATCAGTGCGCTGGTCCATCTGCTCTGGTTCCATCTGCTGTCCTCACTTGCTACACTAGCACACCCAATTGCTAGATCCACACTCGCAATGCCCGGCAGCAGCAGGTTGGAGGCGCTCGTGGTCGCGTTCATGGCGAACGACACGGTGAACGACGAGAGGGCCGGCGAGGTCGCAGGGGAACTAGCAGCGCTCGTGGCCGCGGGGGGAGTCAAGCTGATACAGATCGTCGTCGCGCTCGGCGAGAGCATCACCGCGGAGGACGGCGCGGTGCGCAGAAAGGCGCTCAACTGTCTCTCGTCGGTCCTGCAACACTTGCAATCCGATGTCCTCACGCAGAACGAGATAGCCGTCGTCTTCGGCTTCTACCAGTCCAAGCTCGCCGACGACGCAGTCGTCGCAGAGGCCCTGCGCGGGCTGCAGTCGCTCGTAGCCGCGGAACACGTCTCGGGCCAGCAGTGCGTCGCGGTGCTCACTTTCCTCAAGAATGACTACGTCCCGACGAAGCACCTCGCGAGGGTCCGCTACGTGCCCTTTCTCATCCTGCAGGCCATCTACGACAACAAACACAAAGAAAACCAGCTCGTGAACGCTCGCGTGACCGCGCTGTACGTAGAGGCGTACGTGAACGTCGCCGCGGGAGAGAAGGACCCGCGGAACCTGCTGCTCTCCTTCACCCTCAACAAGGCAATCACCACCACGCTCACGAGAAACGACGACGCGTTCTTGTTGCCGTTCAGACAGCGCCTCTTCGACATCCTCTTCTCGTACTTCCCGATCACTTTCAAGCCGCCCAAGAACGACCCCTACAGGATCTCGAACAGGGACCTGAAGCTCGCGCTGAGGGACGCCATCGCAGCGACGCCCCTGTTCGCACAGGACGCATTCAGCAACCTCGTGGACAAGCTCGGCGCGTCCTCGCCGAGTGTGAAGAACGACACTCTGCTCACGCTCAAGCAGTGTGTACGCAGTTTCCGCGGAGAGGCGTGTCTGGGGGAGTGGCTGGCGCTATGGAAGGCCCTCAAGTTCGAGGTAATGCACAGCATAGAGGACGCGGACGATGCGGGGACCGCGCCCCCAAGTGCAAAGGGCACAGACGACGCGCCGAAGATGAACAACTACCAGGCGGCGCTCGCGGTGCTCAGGACTCTCGCTTTCGAGCTCGCCACGTACGAGGACAAGGCGTTCGTCAAGTTCGCGGACCACGTCACCCAGGAGCTCGCGCCGAACTTCGCGCACGCGAGGGACCTCAAGCAGAGCTGCGCGATCCTGTCCGCCCTCGCCGCCGCGAACACACTCACCTTCGACAAGGTCGTCGCGGACGCCCTGCCGCTCTTCCTCGCCAACAGCGCCGAGGTCCCCAAGCTCAAGCTCATGCTCATGAACCTGTCCTTCTTCCTGGACGCGTACATGCAGGTCTTCGGCGAAACACAGGTCGGGGTCGCCGACGCACGCGTCCCCGCGAACAAGCTCGCAGAGTACAAGGACGAGATCCTGATGATCCTCGGCATGGCGCTCACGGGGAACTCCAAGATCGAGGTCGCGGTCCGGACGCTCGCCGTCATCCAGTTCACGAAGCTCATCAAGATGCGCGGGTACCTCTCCCCGGAGGAGGTCGCGCTCGTCGTGCAGTACCTGACCGAGACCATCCTCACGGACAGCAACAAGAACGTCTACTGCGCGTGTCTCGAGGGGCTGAAGGTCATCAGCGAGTTCTACGAGCATACGGTCTACGAGGTCGCGTTGAAGCAGATGCTGGAACTCTTGCCCGCGACGTTCAACGACTTGCCGCGGTTCCACAACGACGAGTACGTCGAGATCGAGACCGTGCTGAGAATCATCCTAGACTTCACCACCTCAAGGCATATTCTGATCAAGGAGAGCATCATCGCCCTGACGGCGAAGTTGCTGGAGGTGACGAGACGAAACGGCGACAGGGCTGTCGACTACTGCTTCTTGGTCCTCTCGACCATCTACTCGCTCTTCGAGAACAACATCGTGTTCATGTCCGCGGACGAGTCCACGTCGATCAAGCACGCCATCGAACCAACCTTGTTCGAAATCATGGACTTGCAAGACGACAAGAACATCGTGCTGGACGACTACAACTTCTCCATCTTCTCGAACATCCTGTACATCGTCAACTTGAAGAGCCTGTGCGAACAGCACACCGCTCAACTGCAGACTTACAACGATACGTTCCTGGACAAGTACGCGATCCTTTCAGAATTCCCATCGCGTTTCGTGTTACCTTACTGCAAGATCCTGTCCGCCATGGACAAAGAATGCGCCTTCCCCAATGCGCAGGACATCTTCAACCAGGTGGTGACGCTGCTACACGACAGAAAATGTACCGTCGAGATTGAAAAATTGGGATACCTCGAGTTGTTGATGGTCCTGGTGAATAAGTGGATCAGTGAGGACGCTGTCGAATCATTCATCAACTGGGACGACAAGTCCACCATCAACCTGGACATCCTGACGTGGATAGGCAAGGGTCTCGTCATGAAGAACTCAACCCTGGCGCCAATGATCTTGAAGAATTTCATAGATTTGCTAAGTGACGACAGCGTCGGTACATTGGTTTCGAAACTGTTCGAAGTATTCGTCGTGGATATCAGCTCAATGCAGAAGTACAAGGGTATCACTTGGAACAATAACGTCAAGCTGCTGTACAAGCAAAAGTTTTTCAGCGATATCTTCAAAGTGCTAGTCACCTCGTACAAGGAGACGAGTACAATGTTCATCAAATGCAACTACTTGACCGCATTGTCCCTCGTTCTGAAGCATACGCCAAGTAAATTAGTCGAGCCATTTATGGATGACTTGCTACCAATGTTGCTAGAGGCGTTGGGGATGCCAAATGCAGAGGTCAGGACCTCCTCGCTGGAGACTCTACAGGACGTTACAGAAAAGTTCCATCAGTTAATGGCTGATCACACCCATACGCTGATCCCGTTGTTATTGAAGCTCGTTGTGCCGGACGTGAATAACTCTATCTTGGTCAGACTGCTTTCATTGAAATTATTACTCACGATAACCACGGTGGTTCCATTAAACTACTGTCTAGAGTTTAAGGAGCAAGTCTTGGTTGGTACTGTCGTTCCATTGTCCGATAAGAAGCGTGCCGTTCGTAAGCAATGTATCGACACTAGACAAGCTTACTTTGAACTGGGCCAAGCTCCATTCGAATGATCTATTACTTTTGTATATAAAATAATATATAGGGAAAATAGTTCCTCTACTCCAAGAGTTGAGAAGCGAACGCATTACCGTGGTGATTAAATATTATCAATTTATAAAGGAGTGGGTTAAACCCAGATCCAAAACATGCATGCAACAGGAGCAAAATATCAATAATCATCTTCCTGTTCTTCCTCGCTGGACGACTCTTCATCACTTAATCCAACTGGGGCCAAACCCGGCGTTAGACCCGGGTATCTGTTGTCCTTCGCCTGCGAGGCCTTGACTTCCTCCTTGAACTGTTTGCCCTTGGCCCTTCTCTTCTTACTTCTAGCGGCGTTCTTGTGTCCATTTGAGTTTCTCAGTATAAAATCTTGCAACTCTATCAATTCACTCTTCTCAGCCTGTTGTAATTCCCACGAGTTCGCGGCGTCGACATTCTTCTGCAGCAATATATCCAGGTACTTTTTCTCATTGTCGGTTAGCGTCCCTTCCTCCTTGTGCTTCTGCAGTATCTTCAATTTTGCCTTTCTATCCAAGTCTTCCAATGCTACTTTCCGGCTCTTGACTTTACTCCTCTGCGCCTTCTTCTGCTGCTTTTTTATCCTCAGGGTGTCCCGCTGCTGCAGCAACACCCGCTTCTTCAGACTGCTATCTATCAACTGTGCTTTGGAACCCTTCTTGCCCACACTGGAATTCTTCTTGTGCATGTTCATCCTCGCGGACCCAGGCAGGACCTTCGCCAACAAATTGTTCACTGCATTGCTCGCCTGCAGTTGCGCGGCAGATAAGCTTGAATTCGACATGCTAGTATACGTGTATCACTGTATCCCTGGCAGATCCTGCACCCTGGCGCTGCACCTCATCGCCAATATCGCTGCTTTAGTGCATTTCACTGAAAAATTTCAGCCGTCACCCGGCGGTTTTTTTTTTTTCAGGCGACGCAATTTTTCAAAAACGACGCAAAAAAATGCGATTTTTGTCAGTGGAATTTTTCAGTGGTCGAGGAACAGTGGAATAATCCATATAAAAGTGGCACTCTTGCTGGATTCAGTCCGTTCTTCCCTTCGTGTCTTGCGTTTTGTCACTTGCAGTGGTCAGTGTCCAGAGTCATCCGCCAATTTCCAAATGAAGCACATTCAAACAGAACAATCCATCGCCATCCCAGAAAAGGTCTCCGTCGCCATCAAGTCCAGAATCGTCAAGGTCACTGGTCCAAGAGGTACGCTGGTCAAGAACTTGAAGCACATCGACGTCACCTTCAACAAGGTCAACGACCAGTTGATCAAGGTCACCGTCCACAATGGTGACAGAAAGCACGTCGCTGCTCTGAGAACCGTCAAGTCCCTAGTCGACAACATGATCACCGGTGTCACCAAGGGCTACAAGTACAAGATGAGATACGTGTATGCGCATTTTCCCATCAACGTCAACGTTATTGAGAAGAACGGCGCCAAGTTCATTGAGATCAGAAACTTCTTGGGTGACAAGAAGGTGAGATTGGTGCCAGTCAGAGAGGGTGTCAAGATCGAGTTCTCCACCACTCAAAAGGACGAGATCGTTCTATCTGGTCACTCCGTCGAAAACGTCTCCCAAAACGCTGCCGACATCCAACAGATCTGTCGTGTCAGAAACAAGGATATCCGTAAGTTCTTAGACGGTATCTACGTCTCCTCCAAGGGTGTCATTGATGAAGAATTATAATCGGGAATGGTTGTCTCAAGGCCTTTCATGTAACTCTATATATCTGTGTATCCCCCCTGCATTGCCCATATTCTTTTATATGGGAAGGGAGATTATGGTCTCCCTGCTGAGTTTGAAGTGGTCTTTGCCACTTCAGACTTTTCGAGAACGTTGCTAGTGCTCAACTTAATAAAGAGCCATTGTACGTTCTCATAATGTTTTTTCTTCCTTTTCATAATATAACGTGTCTCTTTCACCTACTGGGCTTCGTTGGAGCTTTTATACTCCTCCTGGTCTGAATCTTGCATCACTGCGCTCATCTTTTCCTTGCTTATAAACTACTAAATTGTACAATCCTCTAGATTAATTGTGACCAACTTCAAAATAAGACAAACGGCAGACAGAAAGCGAGTCGTACTCTTTAAAAGAATCAGATCGAATATTCCCTCCAATATTTGCTACTCTTGGCTTATCTCCCGATAGATGGGGATGTATCATCGCAATGATTGCAGTATTATCTATGAATACTCTACTTGAACATCTTCTCACTTGTCGATTGTCACAAGAATTGGCACAAGTAAGATATGAAAGAACAATTTTGACAACTTTCGTGTCATTGTTCCGAAGTACAAAGGATCATAATGAAAGTAATCGTTGTCTAACGTACGGCTTAAAAGGTATACTTTCTATATAAATATTTGCTCACTTCATTGATTAGTTCCCTTAGAGTGCATATCATGTATATTCGTGCTAATAATATCACTCACCGTATTTGATTGATTGTTACTCCCTAAAATATGTTTTCCCTGATTTAGGAGGCACATACACCTTTTGTATTGAGTTGTTAAGTCTTTATCGTACATTTGTCAGTGCTCGAACATAACAAATCTACGGAGTTTTAAATATAAGTTCATAGGAAAATCAGGCAAAGGTTGTAAAAATTTACAGGTTCTAAGGTATATGGATATATCTTGTACAAACGTAGTCCAAATCAAAGTTACAATGAAACTGGATACGGTTGGGACTTAAGTTGCATTTCGCGGTACTCTAAGTCTTTGGGATATAAGATGTCTTTTATTGACGGATCCTAATAATAAAAGTAATTATGAGGTTAGTAAGGTTGGTTTCCTGAATGGAAAGTATATATAATGTACATAAAGAGCGTTAGTCTCGACGATCTTATACACGAATTTTTCATCTTGCGTCTTTTGTCCTTTCGTACGAAAAGACGTAAGATTGTGGTACTTGAAAAATATCACAAGGTGTAAATCTCTTGGAAGAGAATATGGAGCTAATAATAACTTGAACCGGACCTTCCCCTTCTTTAAAAGACTATTTTAAAGCTATTTTTTTGGATCTTTATATCTAAAAAATTTCATGTTTTTCTTCGGATCTTATATTTTTAGCAGTTTGGTTGAAGCTCAACCCTTGATAAGCCACAGCGCCACGTAAACATAAAAGGCTACCTATATAAATTACCTAGTAGTCACTAAGGAGCAACTCAATAGAGATGTTGGTTCTGAAAAGAAATTGTGGGTAAAATCTTATCCAAGGAATACACATTCATGATCTAATATCGACATTATTCGGCGGAAGATTTGGACAGAATTTCCAGAATTTGTCTTCAAATTTAACAATGACGAAGAACAGGTAGATAAGTGACATATTATTTGATCACTGGATATATTAATAGGAGCCTTACACTAAGAGTTACCATTTATTCTTTACACTATTTTTCCCCTTCGTTTTGATTATCTTTCTAGTAGACTTTCTTCACAGACAAGGGTGACTCATGACATTTTTTGTCTTTTAAACCACATTTTTTGAACACTCAGCAAGGTTTTTTACACCAGATAATTTCGTTCAACCAACTATCTTCGTTGAGAAGAAATATTTCAAAGCACCCATAAGTACAAATGTGATCCCAACATCTGTTTCTTTCTAATTTACTCCAAAACTGTTATTTTTGAATAGTATCGAATAAAGTTACATAAGAACCCGCAAAAGGACTAGCAAGGACTAGGTATAGGAGTTAAAGATTTTTTGATTTTCCTTTTTCTCAAAGCTATAGTTGAATTGGTGAGTATTTGTGACTATTTTATTAAGTTAAAAAGATAGCCTTTTTGTTTACCTAATGCTAAAGAGGTAGGGTTCCCCTAAGCTACTCTAATGATAATATTTAGCATTTAAAACGTGACATGTATTTTGGTTTATAAAGAACCACCAAAAACCAAAAATTCAACAGCGGTTGTTTGGCCGAGCGGTCTAAGGCGCCTGATTCAAGAAGCAATTCTTAACCATTGAAAAATGGGAACACTCAGGTATCGTAAGATGCAAGAGTTCGAATCTCTTAGCAACCAATTCTTTTTTTCAATAGCACACAGTGTAACACCCAAACATCCAATTTCCACTGGCTATTCCCATCCACCTTGACATGTCGCGGTTGATGAAGCTGTTGTTAGGAATGAGTAGAGTTAATTCCAACTGCTTGCTAGTAGACTACAATATATCAAGAATAGTCTTGGTCTTAAAAGTAACAATATAAAGTTATATTACTTATGCCAATTAAAACGAGCTTTCATGAAGGCCATCTAAATATGCGGCCTTGGTAAGTATGAATGACTCTCACATACGGACACAGTCCTCCAACCCGAGTGTCCTTGATTCCTTCAGGGCAACAGTTCTCGTTGTCTGGATTCATCGGCCATTCTGAGTAGTTCTAGTAATATCATATAAGGGAAAACAACCCTTTATCCCTTAATTCAATAACTAGCAAACAATCTCTCCAATCATATTCAATACTCATCTTAACATGTTAGTCCTTTTAATAGTTGCTTTATCGAAACATTGCCACAGAGACGTCTCTACCAATAGCTACTGTTCCCTACGCTACCCCTAATTACGACGTCATGTACGCGACAATCGGTAAACTTTATGCACCGATTGACTGATTGGACAGGAGAAAGAAATGTTGACTGGCAGTTTTGTTTCCATATAAAGTGACAGTACACCCTTTTCACTACTGTTATTAGTTTATCTTCTTAACCCCCCAGAGAGTTGTTTATAGCGAACTTTGTTTTTACTCTAATATGAACAATAATAATCAGCCAGAACCTTCTGCTCCCTCCGACGCCCATGTAGAACCGAAAGCTGGAGGAACTTTTCATTTAACCAATGGTGGTAAATTAAACATGAAAATTAATGATGAGGAAAATATTTCGTTATTGTTCAAAATAGCGACGTATCATGTTCTTAATGGTCCTGTTGGATTAAACAAAAGAACAACTTATGGGCCTCTAGGAGAACATAGTGTCAGGGAGTTGGCCGACGTTAACAAAAAGGGATGGCTCTCACTCTTGTATGTTGTCAAGAAACATATAAAAGATTCTGGGTTTGATTGCGAAAAGGCACCGATGATTATGAAATACCATGTCAAAAATTCATTGATGAACATCAACAATAAAATTTACTCTTTTGCTTTTAAATTAGAAGAATAAAGTTGCAATCGAACTGTTCAAGAACAAAGGATCAAGTGATTCAATCAGAATTACTTTATGTATTAATATACTATTGAAATGAGTGAAGTATTTTCACTCACCTGCAACAACAGAAGTATATTTTGGTGGACGATTACTATTCTCATGGCATTCTGAAACCACATATCACTGTAAACTACCCAATTAAAAGTGAAATATTGTTTCTAAGTCTCGGTCAAGATACTCAAAAATAGCACAGTGTATATACGCTAAATATTAAACTATGAACTCCGTAGATGAATGAATGCAAATAATAACAATACACAGGGGTCACACAGACACAATCCATTTAATAATTCCTTTTAACCTTTTTTTTGACGTTTATTTGTTTATTTTATATATTATTTTATTTATATTAAACTTTTGTATCAGTACAGTATTTCAAGAATGAATGAATTAATGGGTCTCAGATGGGATTTCGAAGACAATTTGCTTACCGGTCAACTTGCTGTAAACGGCCTGGAAGGATTCCAACTTGTAATCGATCTGTTGGATGTCCTTGGAGTCCAATAGGACCTTCTGGATCTTGTTACCACCGACTAGGTATCTAACTCTCTTACCGACAATTTCAGTTGGGAAGACCATGTCTTCCAAAATCTTGTCGTGGACGGCAGTCAAAGTTCTGGATCTAGGTCTCTTTTGGGTTTGTCTAGAGACTCTAGCAGGCTTTGGTAGGATTCTTCTTTCAGCTAGGAAAATAACATGGCGGTCTGGGAACTTCTTCTCTAGTTCACGGATCAACTTGGTTTGAACCTTGTGGTAACCAGCAAGGGATGGGACTGGGACAAATACCACTAGAGCCTTCTTACCACCAGTAACATCGATCTATTTTTCAAATTTCAAAAAGAAACATTCAGTTAGTAACAAAAGTTTAACATGCTTAGAGGCAAAGTAGTAGAAACAAGAACACAACATATAACACATTTTCTCCCCCGAAATATCCCATTCGCAGACAAGCGACCGCGTGACAGTTCATGTCCCCGCAGCAATGTAATAAAGCATCTGTATCGGGGAGACTAATCAACACCCCTTCTTTTTTCATTACGTCTTATTCTTGTTTTCCACCGTTGCATCCATTTCGTGAACATACTTCTCTGATAGATTTGAATTGTAATGGTCTCAATTCGGCCTTCAACTCAGCGGAGGAGTTCTCTAGGTCGGTAAAGGCCTGGGCAAATTGTAATTCCAACTCGGTTGGGGCTTGGGACAGAATCTTGGCAGACATCTTCAATGGCACTATTACGATAGCTCTTTTGATTCAACACACTGCACTAAACCACTACCCAAGCACACCTTGAAGATCCAATTCAATATCATCACCCATATCAGCTAGGGCATAAAGTTTCACTACCATGGAGCGTTTCCCGAGAAATTGCCTCTTCCGGACATCTTTCTCGAGGAAAGCGGCAAAACACTCTGAAAAATTTCTGCGCCAGGGTGTACTGATGCAAAACAGTCGCGAGCCCTGTTCGCGGACCCTTGGGTACCGCTACAGGTCGACAGGATGGGCTGTTGGCAGACGGTATCCACCTATTCCTCGCTGGGCAACTCGTCAATGTTCACTCTCACCAGACCCTCTGGCAACGCGGTGTCGTAGTCCTTCCCCTGGGCGGTTTCGTCCGCTGCAGACTGTTTTGGATCCTCCCACGCACCAACTTTATAATTCTGTTCACCGTACCGCAGCAGACCTAACCCTGCAGCCGATATCGACTGTGTCACCGAATCCCATATCCCCATGACATCGGCGACGTTGGCGCCATTGGCCTCGATCTCTTTCATCTGGACGCTCAGATCCGTCAACTGCTGCTTCATCCTTCCAGTCAACACCGAGATCTTCTTCAGCGCTTCCAGCTCCTGTTGCTTTGCTGCTATCTGTTCTTCTATCGACGCCATTGGTATCTGATGCGGTCTGTACCGAGGGTGTGGGCTGTATTTCAGACCTTAATCCAGCGCAGACTCGTGTTATCTGTACGGTGTATTTCCGATTTTATTTTCATTATGCCTGTTCTGCGCTGTTTACGCCCAATACTTCCTACAGGTCTGGGGACATACCCCACGCCAAGAGGCCAATGGCTCTCCGCTTGCTACTGTCAGTCACACCGTGCGATTGGGACGTGTCTCGAAGGCCGTGGTGTGTTTGACCCATGGGAAGTCGCAGTGGCTGCAAGTCCTACCCGAGTTTACTATGCAAGCTAAGGATGTTGCGGGCATTAGGCGCTTAGGGTTTCGGTGTGGTCAGTGGAATCGGAAAAGTGTCCAAGATCCCTGCGAAGAGGGCTCTATTAGCACGGTTGCTCTCGTCTGCACTCGGCCCTTACCGTTGAGATAACTTGGCATAGAGCGTCTACTGTGGTGAGGTATTGTTTAATTCTATCTACTGTCCACTTTCTTTGCCCTTTCCATTGAATTCAGATAAATTACATGCTTTGAATCCGGAGCTGCGATAGTGTGGATACAGAATATCAAGAGATTTATTCGAAAGAACGGCACCGCTACACATCGGTGTTGTATAATTAAGGATTACGCTACCCCCCCCCCCCCCCCCCCCCCCCCCCCCCCC
>PPOK02000063.1:0-72530 GCA_003708865.2 Kazachstania taianensis | reverse complement strand
TCTTACGAAGGTAGGTAAAGTAATTTAATACTTCTTGAGTAAAACTAATAACTTAGGTTTGACTCTAAAACTGATAAGGGTTAAGCTACAAGGCCAATATTGTCATATGGGTCATGTTACATTTTTGAAAAAATGCTGTTTGTTTTAATCATTTCGGCTTACTTTATCATTTTCCCTATTTTCCCCTGTCTAGTGCAAAATATTTGGTTATAGAGGTTGAAATCTAAATAAGTAGCAAAATTAACATTTCTGAAAAGCTTGAATAACTAAACTAGAAAGAATGAATCAAATTATCCAGTGAAATCAGAGAGTATCGGAAATATGATTGTATCAATTGAGAAACCCAGAGTGATTATTTGCTTGATAAAACAAATACAGCAATAAAAACGTCCTTTGATATTGTATTGGGAAAATACGTTTGTTAATAAACTGATTCAAAGTTATCAGCTAAGATAATTTTAGGACTCTTGATGAAGTTTTACCAAGAAAACAAAAGAGACAAACAAAATTATTTCAGTAATCCTAAAATACAATTGAATATTCTCTTTTATATTTATTGTATCCAATTTAACCTTTCCTTATCTTTTCTTTTCTTTAAAATGTTAGAGTTTTTTCCTAGAGACTCTAACGACGGTCACCGCTAGTAGTAGATTGCCTCGTACAGTCTTAGACTCATCCCTTCTCCCCCCACCCCTTTCAGATTTCTATCAAACATTCTCGAATATCTGCTCATCTCATCTCTGATTGATATATAAAGCTGCTGCATCCTCTAGAGGTAATCTCCGATACAGATTCCTTTTCCAATTTGTTTATATTCTATATTCAAGAACGACAACCTTAAGTTACTTCTATATATACATCTACTTATACTAATATCATATCTTCAATTAGTTCTATCTAAAACCTAACATAAAAATTTTTAAATAATTTCTGTTTAGGATTAAACGTTTCAAATTCAATTCATTAATCTTCAATCATCTTTGAAAAGTAAACAATTTTAAATGCTAAAGGATACTTCGTAGGATAAGATAAAAGATACCCATAGTATGTAAATTTATTCAAGAGCTGTTTCTATCTAAGAGATACATAAATATAAAAGGAAGAGTATCACTAGAAAGTGTCTTGCCAGTTATGAAGTATCAGATTATATAGATCGGAGCTTGAGAACTGACAAAAAATCCGAAGTCCAATTCCTTCCTCTCGACTAGGTCACGGTTCAAGTGACTTACCACTACTTTTATACCCTAACATGAAAGAACAAGAAGAATACATCATTCGGTCTTGGATAACATCCTCCCTGTCTACAGGCATTTTTAGCTGCTATACCTAAATGATAAGATGGTCAAAACTGAGCTGTTAAGAAAGTTGTTCGAAAATGGAAGTAACAAAATACTACCTTTGTTACGCGGCTTTATTACCAAATCTAAAAGCTTGCATAATATTACCTCCCTCTTTATACTCTTCGGCAAACTCAGAAAGCTGTAAAATTCCTGTTTTCCAAGTTCTCAATATAGGACTTCCAAAAACAATAGATTAGATTTATATATATATATAACCGAGAATCACTTGTGGGACATTTAAGCATTTAGTGGAATTCTATAACACATATTATTGACAAGAGTAATGGCTTCAACCAAATACCCAAAAATCACTGGTAGGTTCCCATCTTATACAACGTTTTACCCCATTCATTCTTGCCATCGCACCATGATTTATGCTAAATTAGTAGTATTGAGCCTTATCTTGGAACGAACCGATGCCTGTGTAGGAATAGTAATGTATAAATATATACATTACAGAAATGGAAGAGTGTACATTGGAAGATATTAATCCCATCATGTTAGTATCGAAGGAGATGTTCGATAGAGAAGACACTCAGCACATCACGAGTGAGGAACAAACATCAACGGGGATGGAGTTATTGTTAGATTCAAAACAAAGCAGATAGTAACGAATCATTCTAACCTATCCATTGTACTCAGTCTCTCTATCAGCGCGTCCTTCGACATCTCTTGAATCTCCCCAGCAAGGAATATCTCATCCAGTACCATGTACACCTTGTAGAAGTTGAAGATGATGTCGAGTTCACAGACATTACCAAAGAAGGCGTCTAGCACCTCAACGAAGAGGTGGATGTGCGACAGGTATATAGCCTCGTCGTCCCGCATATCAGCACCGATAACGAAGTACAACCCCGCGTATCGTTTGTATATGAGCCTCGTTGCATCTGAGAACTCGACAAAGTTACTCTGGTGCTTGTGGTCCCGGCTGCTTATCAGCCTATATATCTGTGCGATTGTCTCTGGCATCTCGTTACCGGTGTCATCGGGCGTGTACCACCGCACCAGCCTCACAATACCTTGCTTGTTGAAGCACAAAATGAATCGAATAGCCATGATATCCTCGTGTTGGTGCCTTTAGGTATGATCTGCAACTTGTAGTGGAGGTGATGGGTCCTCGAGCACCTTAACCTGGAAAATATCATCACTATTTGTCCAAGGCCCAAAGGGTTAACGAATATCGATCAGAAACAGTTACACAACAGGATCATGAGCAGGACTATCAACTGTCAAGTGTCTCTTAATGGTGATATCCGTGGGAACTACATCCGGCTGCCCTCCGAGGTTTCGGACACGATCTACGCGACGGGAACGCCGATCCAGGATTTCTACTTCAGAATCGACGGCAAGTGGGTGGTATCCTGGGACGGATTTGACTCCCAAACCCCAAGAGCAATTGAGATTAGCCCTATCTTAGCCTCTGCATTAGGATCAATCATACCCGGGAGAAACGTTAGTGTGACAATTTGTCTCGGGTCCGAAATGAAACCACTGACAGAGGTGCATGCAATACCATCGAGTGATGACGATTGGGAGATAATCGAGGGTAATGTAGAGTTTTTGCAAGAGGAAATTATCAGACAGGTTAAATTTGTCACTTTGCGCAATCCAATGATCTGCTATATCAACAATATCGTCTGCAAATTTGTGGTAAAGGACCTAGTGCCTGCGACATCCGAAATAGGCAGGTTAGGTGAGGGGACTCTGATTATCGTAGAACCTAAGGTGAATACAAGGAGAACTACATCTTTGGGGAAGCCACGGGAAGAATTTCTGAAGCCTGTCATTAAAAGGTCCCTTGCGTGGAAAGTTCCCATAAAAAACGACCAAGATCCCACATTGCTCGTTGTTGTTAGAAAGGAAGAATTAGAATCAAATCATGCATATATTTCTTTGGTTGACGATTTTAGTATCGTAGGCCAGATGAAGACTACGAACGATGTCACTTTTGCCAAGAGAATTGCAGTGAAGGTGGTTTCAAACAACGATAGGAATATCTGCCAAAAACATATTTGTTTGTCTCATCTACTATGGAATGCTCTACAAGTCTCAGGCCCGAATAATGGCATTCGAATGAAGTTAGAGTTCATTAAGAAAGATTCCTCACCATGGACGGGCAACGTTGCAGATGTGACCATCATTGTTACGCATCTTGGGCAATTAAATGAGGAGAATGAAAAGAGGGCAGCTAGACTGATACAGAATACTAATATTCTAACCAACGACATGCTACTATCCAATGAATCTGACCTGAAAGTACATATTCAATTATTAAATGGAAAACTAGATCAGAAACTAAAGGTTATCACCCTTTCATCGATGAAAGAGGTTAAATTCAAACACAAGCAAGTTGAAAATAAAACAGATTCAGTACCATCCGCTTCCAGAAAATATCATTTCATAAACGTCAATAACATGTTGGACGACATGGTTAATCACCTCACCGAACCGCTTGTGACATCATGCGGAATATTATTAGAAGGCAGAACTGGTATGGGTAAAAGTGTGCTAGCATTACAGCTTAAGAAAGAGCTGCTAAACAAACATACACAACACGTCGAGTATATTGATTGCGAAAACCTCATGGATGGCTTTAATCTGGAAAAAATGAAAAAGACTGTGGATAAATGGTGCGTATTTTCCTATTTGTACCAACCATCTGTATTGTTACTGGATAATGCAGATTTCATTTTTAATTCCATACGTAACGAAGAGGGAATGCCAAAAAACAATAACGATACAGGAGATAAAACGGTCACCTATCTGATCGATTCATTTAAGCAAATATTCAATAAAAAATCAAATGCTATCCGAGTAGTGTTTATTAGCAAGGACAGGGAAAGCCTTAATAACCTACTTTTTGACAGTCATTTTATCAGCACTTTCCGGACCCTCAAGGCTCCTACTAAAGACGAGAGGATTAAATACCTCGAATATTATTGTAGCGAGGCTAATCAATTGAACAAAAGACTAAATTTCGAAGCTCCCTTGGAGATAACAGATATTGCTCTTGAGACAGAGGGGTATTCACCTCATGACCTTAAAAAATTTGTAACACAATTATTCTATGAGTTCCAATTTAATGGACTGCCCAAAATAACGGAAGATATTTTTCAGACGACTTTAGCCAAGTTTACACCCTCATCGTTACAGAATGTTAAATTGAATAAGAATACAGCAACCATTAAGTGGAATGAGATTGGTGCTTTGAGCAATGCTAAGAACATACTACTTGAAACCCTGGAATGGCCAACAAAATACTCACCAATATTCAAGAATTGCCCCCTTAGACTACGATCAGGTATTCTTTTGTATGGCTATCCAGGATGTGGTAAGACACTATTAGCCAGTGCAGTTGCATCACAATGTGGATTAAATTTCATATCTGTCAAGGGTCCCGAAATTTTAAATAAGTTTATTGGTGCTAGTGAACAAAATATAAGAGAATTATTTGAAAGGGCGGAATCAGTGAAACCGTGTGTACTGTTCTTTGACGAATTCGACTCCATCGCTCCCAAAAGGGGTCATGATTCTACAGGGGTTACTGACAGAGTCGTTAATCAGTTATTGACGCAGATGGACGGTGCAGAGGGGCTGGATGGTGTGTATGTCCTTGCTGCTACAAGTCGACCAGATTTGATCGACCCTGCCCTGTTAAGGCCCGGTAGACTAGACAAAAGTATTATTTGTAACATTCCAAACGAACAAGAAAGACTAGATATTCTGAATACTATTGTTTCAAAGGGTAAATTCGTAATAGCGGATAACAAACATCTAATTGGTGTAGCTAAAAAGACCCAACATTATTCTGGAGCCGATTTACAGGCATTGTGCTATAATAGTTACCTAAAGGGAGTCCATAGAAGACTCAAAAGAGAAGAATCTACAATTAAAGAGAGTGACCCTCAATTGGGAAATAAATCTGGTTCTCATGGAATTGAGTTTGAAGTAATTAACGGTGAGAAACGATCGATTGAAGATTTATCAGGAATACTCAATAAAATACAGAGAGGGGCGTTGCGCCATGGAATCCCCAAGAAGATTGTGGATTCGGAGGACAACACAGGCTGCCTAGATGAACTCCAAAAGGATAAGGACATGGTCATCACATTACAGGATCTGTTAGAGGCAATTGAGGAGACGAAACCAAGTATATCGATAAATGAATTAAGAAAGCTTTCAATGATCTACGAAAAATTCCGAAATAATAGGGAAGGTGAAATACCGAATGGAGAGCCCTCAGATTCTGTGGGAACCAGACTATCATTAATGTGACTGATCGTCTCCAACTACATAATATATTTTTCAACAAGACATGACGCGAGCCTCAACTGCCCCGTGTATTCCCTTAATACAGCAACTAGTCAATAGACCGAAAACACGTTTTTCTCACACGTGGGATTTTTTCACTAATCCATCTTCCCTTCCTTCTTCTTGGAGATGCGTCATATAATACCCTCCTCCGACAGGATGGAGGTTCATACGATGGGATCTCTCCGCATACGTCATCCCTTAGCAATCTCTATATAAACATAGGGTCCTTTGAGGTGACCTTCCATAACCCTTTAAGAGGAAGTTATCCCCCCCACGTTTATCGCGGCCCTACGAATATTTAATTTCCGCGGATTTTATTTGCCAAGACTGAAAAAAAAGACGGAAACAACTTCCTTCCGCGTCCGTTCCAAATCCGTTCCGTGTTTCTTCCGAGGTTCGGATCTGTATATCTGCCATTCTCTGAAAAATTTTCGTGAATTCGTCAATATACTGTGGGGTGGTCTCAGGCTATTTTGTTTTAGATGATTGGTTATTGAATTACTTGACCCTTTAATCATTCTCCCAACAGTGGTATACATATCAGACTCACTATTTCAAGTTCTTTTGCAGAAAATTAGTCTCAGGAAAAAATAGGTGGATATAAATTCACATTTTATAGTGGTTTACCCTGAAGGTCACACAGACGAATCCTTTAAAGATAATATAATGGCAAACAAAGATAAGCGGAGTCTTAAAGCTTCCTCATTATCCTCAGTATCAAGCTTTAAGTTGCTTGGGCGGAAGCTATTAAGCTCGAAATCATCAGATCATATATCAAGGACAAAGGATGCGGAGAGTAAAAGTCATAGTTCTAGTACTACAAATATTAAGTTATTTAGGAAGAGACATACAGAACCCCATAATATAGGATCGCAGCAACGACAGAATCCCGAACCAGTAAAGGGGGCTTCCAATAGGAGAGAATCAACGCCAGAGAGGCGTAAACTCCCAAATACGCCCAATCTCGGTAAACCTCTCATATATAATCCCTACGGTATTAATACTCCAAACAACTCAAACACATCGACAAACACATCTCACCAGATTGTTACTGCTAGTTCGACAGCCTCTATAGCCTCTATATCAACATCGAAGAGAGACGCGAGTTTTTATTTACACGAGGGATCCGAAAACATCAGGATCCTGCAATTGCCATTAGCGAATCCCAATGACTATTTGCCAGAGGAATTTAAACAAGAATCGTTGCAACTATATGATAACTTTAAATTTGAAAATGATCGTAAGAACATTGGAAGTGGTGGTTCAGCAGATGTGAAAAGGATCCTTACTAAGACAGCAAGACCAAAAGTGTATGCTTACAAAAAATTGAACATGATATACCAAGAGACCGATGAACAGTACTATAAGAGATGTTCCAAAGAATTTATTATTGGTAGATACCTTTGTTCGAGGAGTGGCTATGGGAGTATAAACATCATCGGAATCTATCAATTGTGTAAGATACCGACAACAATCTCACTGGTTAGAGGGTGGGGTTATGTTATGGAACTGGCCAAATATGATTTATTCCACGTCATGAGCAGAGTTGGTTGGAAGAACACTGACATTAACGAAAAATATTGTATTTTCAAGCAAATTGCCAATGGTGTTAAATTCATGCATGTCAATGGTATTGCCCATCGTGATTTGAAACCAGAGAATGTACTATTCTGTGACGGCGGTGTTTGCAAAATTACAGATTTCGGTATATCGGCATGGTCTCACACTGAGCCCCACGACTTTAATAGCCCAATTAAGATGTGTGCTGGCATGATTGGATCTCCACCTTATGCGCCACCGGAAGTGATGATGTGGGACGAGAAGAAAAATTACCCAGAGAATATGAGAAAACCGTTCAACCCACTCTCACTCGACTGTTACTCACTTGGGATAATATTTATGACATTGACTAACAACGTGATACCGTTTATTGAAAGTTGTAACAAGGACACCAGATTCAGAAACTATGAATCCTCCTACGAAAAATTCATAACGTACAACAATAGACTGTTCAGAAAGAAGGGTGTCTACAAGGCTGGTCCTGGCCCCGAATACACGTATGCCAAATGGTTCAAAAATACAGATGCCTCCAGAGTAGCGTGGAGGTTGACTGACCCTGACCCGGAGACTAGATATACAATAGATGACCTGTTTGAAGACCCATGGTTTAACCAGATCGAAACATGTGTGGACCCGGAAGACGAACAACAGTACAAGTGCCCAGAACCAAAACTGATATCTTCCCCAGATAATACGAACATATACAAGACAAGTGGTGTGGACGATCCATCATCTCGAATTACTGAATTAAATACTCAGCGGTCTATGGTTGACATTGCCACTTCCCCCCACAAAGTACCTATTAAAGCTGTATTGACGACAAAAATAGCAACGGGTTCGCCTACATCTGTCCCTTCCGTCCCATCTGTGGAGTCGATCACCGTACCGAAAGAATTAAACGTTTCATCCTCATCCTCATCCTCAACAAGAAACAATACACCGTTGGCATCTCCCACAACTACTGATGATCCCAAAGCCGCAGTAATACCGTTGGCCTCGTCGGGGATTCTCCCCCTAAAAGAAACGGCAAACAACTTGTTCACAGTAGAAGAAGAGGACAACAACGAAAACGATTCCTCGGAAGAGGCATCCGGCGACACCAATGACGCACTTGAGATGAAGCCACCGCAAAGATCACTAGGAGTGGTTCCTATAGAGACAGGCGTGATACAACCGATGACCGAACTACAAATCAAGGCGGACAAGGATACGATAAGAACTGCAGAAGTTAAGACTGACGGGGATATCCGTGCCACAATTGCAGCGAATACCGCTCCAAAGCGCAGAAGAGTCGTCCACCACCATCTTGGAGTCGTTAACAGTGTCTCGAACATGAACACTGCCTCTTTTTCGGCCTCCATGTCGTCGGCTGCCTCCTCAATCGGGTCTGCATCGCTCAGAAAATGGTGAATGGATGGAAATAGCGAATTTATAGATTTTATGTACTGGCGGCTGGAGAGTCTGTTTTGTAATCAATGTGCAACTGACACCACCGAACAAAACTGTCCTACATTCCTCATGCGAAACTGAGGATAATAGGAATAGGATAATAGAATTCCAGAGAGAGTGAAATGTAAACAATAGCCTGTTGTTCTCGAGCACAGTGAAATTACGTGGCTTAGAAACGCAAGATTTGGACACAGAAAACGCCGCGTTTTGAAGGGAAAAAAAGAAAACAATTTGAAAGAAAAAACACGAAAAAAAATCTAGATCTCGATTTTCACCAGGGAAACCGCGCACAGAGTTCGGCGAGATCTCACAGAAGCATTCTCTCAAACTGAAACGGTGACGGCGGGGAAGAAGTCACCAAATCGCCTGCAAGATCCCACTGGCAAATGAGAATGCGAAGAATGCGAAGGAAGGAAACGTGAAAATCTTTGAGGCGCCCAATATGGAATTTTCTCGAGAAGTCATATCATCACCTTGGAAAGTTCAAAAGATGCAACCCTCTCGACGATCCTTCGCTCCATTCGAGTGTTGATATTATTTTTGGTTCTTGTTGTTATGAAAGAACTTGCGAGATCTCACTTCTAATTGAAGTGTATTCAACACTCCATCCGCCAAATAGAGACATTTTTGCTTATACCATTAGAGGAATCACTCGCTTAAGAAGTATACTATGGCAAAATTGCTAATCTCGCGTTCCATGAGAACGTTCCTTAGTTACTTTAGGAGAATACCGCGGGTCCATTTGAAAAAGATTCTACTAGCACTAGTGGTACTCCAGGTTCTCACATACACAGTGATCTGGTCGTCATCAGACAATAGATTGTTTTTGAGGAAACCGAAAACCGATGAGTTCAGTTATCAGCTTTCCGTTAATCCGCATCTGGCAGATCCTGAGTACGAATACTTCAGAAATAAGGATCTAAACAGAGAAATATCACTGGGGGAAGAGGAATCCAGTGGGTTCTTTGACAGCCTGTATAACTCGCTCAGTGAATCGACGGTCCTCGAGGATATTGGTAGGTTGTACCAGAAACTGAGATACAACACGAAGCCGTTCTGGGTGGACGACTATACTCTGCAGAAGAATCTGCTAACAGTCACACATGGCCCAAATAAGGGCAAAAAATGGGAATCCCTCGAGGATATCCAGTTCTATAACGCAGACCCAAGACTATCCTGGACCGTCTACTTGGATTATGTATTGAAATACGGTAACGACACCAGTTTGACGGACAGCGACTGGAGATTGCCCTTCCAGTGGTATGATTGGGCAGACATGCACGAAATCAACAAGCTGATCGCCCTAAGAGATTTCCAACCAACTTGTGATTTTCTCTTCGAAGGTACTTTCCAAAAGGAGAGCCTCGAGGAAGTTGAAAGAGAGTTAAACGATACTTTGTTCACAAATGGTAGATACAAGTACGACAACGATAAATGGTATACTTACTCTCGCCAGTTCGGTGATAGTGGCATGCTTGGAAGATTGGACAGCTATTGCAAACCTATAGTTCCCAAACCCCAAAGATTTTCCACGGGACTGGATATTATAAAGAGAAGCGACAAATGCCGTTTAGAGGTATACCAGTTACAAATTAGAAACTTCATGTTATCGACCTTAGAGAACCCATTATCGATAACTTTAGTTGGTAGTAATAGAGAAACTTATCAATTCTATCTGGGCACTGAAAGGAAAAATATGATAGAAAACAACATGCTACAGGAATATCTAGAATCTCAAATTGGTCCCCTGCCACAAAATGGTAGTTTATTAGAAACAGAGGACGTGACCTTTGACCATTACAGTAAAGTCAACGAATTTTTAGACACTACGTCTGTTTCAGACAACTTTAAGATCTTTGTGAAGGAAACTGACCACGATTTGTTAGACGTTGCAGAGCTGGAACTAGATGAAGCAGATTTCGAATTCGATCCATTTGCCAAGATTGCTGAACTAGAAGCTATTCCAGAGGACGAATTGACCCCACACTTCAAGAACTACTTGGATAGTTTAAGAACCTCAATTACTTATAACCCAGCATACGGCCCCAAGTATTTCTTCGAATCGTCGGGTATCCAAGAATACAGAGGCCTTGGTTATCACCGTGATGCTAGATTTTTCAATGGTGAAAGTGCCCATTTTGATGACCAAGAATATGCCAATAGAATGAACTCTATGATAAGAACTTTCCAAAAATTCACACTGCGGAATGGTATCATCTCTTGGTTGAGTCACGGTACCTTATACGGTTATATGTACAACGGTGAGACATTCCCATGGGATGAAGATTTTGATTTGCAGCTACCGATTAAGCATTTAAATTACTTAGCTCAATACTTTAATCAAAGTTTGATTCTAGAGGATCCTAGAGAGGGGAATGGTAAATATATGCTCGATGTATCGAGTTCTATTACCGTTCGTGTCAACGGTAACGGTGCGAACAACATCGATGCGAGATTCATTGATATTGATTCTGGTATCTACATCGATTTAACTGGTCTAAGTGTCTCATCCGCCGTAGCAAAGGATAAAGTGAAGGATTATATGGAAGAACAGGCCAAAAAACTAGATATTAACTTCAGCAATTTTACCATGGAGGTACCAAGCGATGAAGTTCCTAATGACAAGGAACATCTTGGACAAATGAACATCATTCAGTTGCAGAAGTATGGGAAGGATCATCCTGATGACATTCCAAAGGGTAAAATGAAAGATATCGAAAAATTGTACAAGAAGGAGACTGAGGAATTGAAAAAATCTAATTCCTTAGAGAAGGATCTGAACACTGCTGAAAGATACCATGTTCACAAAATCATGAAAATTTACAACTGTAGAAATAACCATTTTAATCCGATCTCGTATTTGTCCCCCATGTACAATAGTCAATTTCATGGTGTACCAGCACTAGTGCCCAAACGTTACGTTAGATCACTGAGAAACGAATATCATGTCCCAGATCAGTTTGGCCATGTTAAATACAAGCATTACACATTCCTACCAGGTGTTATGTATTGGCTAAAAACGGACTTTGTTGACAAATGTTCGAATATCAAACAATGGTACAGAGATACGACGCCTATGAAGAAGACCAAGAAGATCGAGGATCTTGAATTTGATGATCTCAAGATCTTCCTACAAAACATTCCCGACTATGAAGTCGACGATATGACAACGTTTGCCAACCTATACACATCTTTTGACATGTCTGCTTATAGAATGAAGGAAATTGCCATTGAATACGACCCACACTTGAACCAAACGGCGAGAGAAGAATTGCTAAACCTACTGCGCGTTCATGTCAGTCCAAAGATCAAATCACCAGGCAAGGATGCCCTTTTATATGTATACGAAAAGAGAGCCTACAGGGAACTGACCAGGGGCCAAGATAATTCAGTAGTGCAAGATATCGAAAAAGAAATCGACAGAGAATTCCTCGAAAAATACTGGGACCTGTTGACAGATTTAAAGAGCGGTAACCTTACATTGTACAAGACGGACCTTGAATATAATATGACAAACGGAACGGTTGCTTATCTGGACATGAATCACCAAGGTAGAGCAGACATATACCCAAACAATTCCCGCGACTGCCTGAAACTATTCGGCAAGGATCCACAACAGTGATAAGACTCTATATAATTCACGACAATGCTTGCATTAGCATACCACTGCATCACACCATTTATGAAGTATGGCATTTCATTAGATTATGTACACATAATTCATTTTTAATTCTAAGCATCTTCTGACAGAGAGGAGATCTTATTGCGGGGATGGTAGGTGAGGAGATCACAGAGAATTAAGTTTATTTTTATCTCACGGACATAGAAACAAACTTAATTCTCTCCAATAGCAACAGGTAGGCCCTGCATACCCTCACAAAGATTCCCCGCCTGAGCAAACAGTCATAGAAGATCTGTTGTTGTCACCCTCATCGGATCTCTTGACCCTCTCTTCAAATCTCCGCTTTGACATATTTATGGAGAGGGAAAAATTCCTCGAGAAACAAAGAGGGTTTAATGACGTACAAGATTTGTTTAATGACAGACACTTGCTCTGAGAGAAGGCCATAGGAATCAAGAGTCTGTACCCATGCATGCTCATATCGGTGGATATATAATGGCTTCAGGTATAACTTGACAAGATGAGTGTCTATTTGAGGAAGTCTTGGTTATATGCAATGGTACTCGGTCACCACTAAACGCAACAATCACAATGAGTAAACATATAAGAATAAGAAATGTAAGGCATACAGTAGAATGCCTGTTAATACTCTCGTCTCTGATTCTTCTCATATTATGGGCAGCTCTGACCTCGCCCTCTATCCAAAATATAATCTACGATCATCAGAAAAATAGGAAAGATTCGTTGAGTAATTACGATTATGATTATCTCAGCACTGTATACGAAGATGCAACATTCGGAGGCAGTGTACATTCTAGCGATGAGAAACAATTTGCCCAGCTGTACGAAAAGTTGATGTATAATACCGAGCCATTTTGGGTCGATAATTATACTTTAGAAACAAATTTAATGACGATACCCACAGGCCCGCATAAAGGCGAGAAATGGTCTAGTATTGAAGATATTAAGTTTTACACCTCCGATCCGAGACTAATTTGGACGGTGTATATGGATCACATACTACGAATCAACAACGGCACACATGAGAATAATGCTATGCACACAATTCCATTTTCATGGTATGATTGGGCTGATATGCGCGAAATTAACAAGCTGATATCTCTCGAGAAATACCAACCGACCTGTGATTTCCTCTTTGGCGCTGTTTTCCAACGAGAAGCTTTACATGCTATCGAAAAGGAACTGAACGAACCGCTTTTCGACACTGCTGTATATAAGTATAACCATGAAAATTGGCATGCATACGCTCAACAGTATACCAAACCCGGCGTTTTAGGCAAACTAGATGAATATTGTGAATCCATTCCCTCAGATACGAAAAGGTTTTCTACGGGTTTAAATGTCAAAAAGGAAAACCAATTTTGTCTCGTGGAAGTCTTTCAACTTCAGGCAAGAAATCGGCTGCTAACCAACCTTAACAACCCATTGTCAATAACGATGGCAAATTTCAGCGGCTCCACATACCAAATATATTTGGATAAAGAAAAAAACAATATAATAGAATCCAATATGCTACAAGATTATCTATCCTCAAAATGGAGTGGTGCCTCAGAACATTCGACTGTTTCTCAAGAGTCTGATATTGTCTTCGATCACTACGCTGGGATCAATTCATTTGAGGCAAATGAAGAAATTGCGACAAAATATAAGATAAACGTAACCGAGACGAATAGAATGCTGATGAATGAACCAGAAATTCATCTCTCTGCGGATGATTTTGAATTCAATGCCACTGAGAAGATAGCCGAACTTGAGGCTCTACCAAAAAACAAATTAACTCCTCATTTCAAAAACTACTTGGATAGTTTAAAGACATCTATTACGTATAACCCAGCCCTCATCCCAGTGTATTTCCCATGGGGAAAAGATATCCAAGAATATCACAGAGTTGGACGTCATCGGGATAGTAGGTTCTTCAACGGTGATAGCCAACAGTATGATGAACAAGAATATGCTAACCGTATGAATTCACTGATTAGAAACTTCCAAAAATTTACTTTATCCAATGGTATCATTTCGTGGTTAAGTCATGGCACTCTGTATGGTTATCTATACAACGGATTTGCATTTCCATGGGATGAAGATTTTGATTTACAATTATCAATCAAGCATTTGCATTATTTGGCACAATATTTTAATCAAAGTCTGATCTTAGAGGATCCGAGAGAAGGGAATGGCCGATATTTGGTCGATGTTACAACCTCACTTACTGTTCGTGTCAATGGGAATGGTGCCAACAATATTGATGCTAGATTTATTGACATCGATTCTGGGTTATACATAGACATTACAGGGCTGAGTGTTTCGTCAGAGACTGCAAGTAAACGTGTTGAAAGTGTTATCAAGAGAAATTTACAGTCTCTCAATAAAAACATAGAAACATTTGCTACAGATCAACAAACCAATCCAAATACAGCTACACTTGCCACTAAACAACAAACCAATTTAAACACATACAATCTTGGTGATATGGATATCATCGAGCTTAAACAGTATGCCGACGCTAATCCCTCGAAATTTGATTATATACAATCTTATTACATCAATAGATTGTATGGAGTAGAGACTACAAAATTACCGCATTCAGAATCAATAGAAAAATCTTTGAATCCTCGACAAAGATATCAACTTCATAAAACAGTCGAGATATTCAATTGCAGAAACAAGCATTTTGTTCCGTTATCATACTTATCACCATTAAGGAACAGCATATTCCATGGCGTTCCTGCGCTTGTACCAAATGCCCATCTCAAGATACTGAAAGATGAATACAGAGTTCCCGCCAAGTTTGGGTACATAGATTATAGGGATTATACATTCTTTCCTAGTATGAGACAGTGGTTGAAGACGTCGTTGGTTAACAAATGTTGTAATATCCGTAAATGGTTCAGGAATACGAGATCACTAAGAGAGAGTGCTAGTACTAAACAGGTTGCATTTGCTGATAATAAAATATTCTTGGAAAACTTGCTAATAGATGATCTTCGCGGGAAGAAAGATTTCCCTATCATGTACTCGGAGTTCGATTGTACTGTGTACAGAATGAAACAACTAGAGATCGAATACGACAACAGATTATCTGCCAAAGACAAGAGATCATTGATTGACGGTATGAAAAATCATATATCGCACAATTTACAGAACCCGGCTAAGGATCCTATCTTATACATATATGAAAAGGCCCTTTACGAAAAGATTTCGGGGAACATTGATGCCACTAGGAGAAAGAAGCTCGAGACTGTCGTTGACGAAAAGTATCTGAACAAAATTTGGGAGAAAATGAAGGCTTTGAAGGATCATACTTTACGCCTTCTTCAAGCTGATGGTTTCTGGGATTTCAATCTGGCGGGTAGGCAGGATCTACTCCCTGATAATTCCAGTGATTCAGTTAATTTGTTCAAGATCTAATGTAGATATTTGATCTTTTCTGTGCATTAGGTAAATATACATATATAATCAGCAAACAACCACAGCCATCACACATACAATATATAGCAATGGTATCTTATCACAATAGAAGTCTGATGAAACCGCGAGTGTATAAAACCACTTGAATCATTTCTTCATATTGATTTTTTATTCAATATTGAATCTTTCCACTACCGAAAAATACTGTATATTTGAAAGCCCTCTTTACAAAGGTTAATGGAATTAAAGGTATACCAACTGATCACATGCAATACTAACACACCCAGGCCATACTATAACCTGAAATAACATGTCAGCCATGATACTGTCCCTGAAGAAGAGGGTTGATCCTAAACACCAGCATTCGCGGAAACAGCGGGCTGCTTCGAACTCACAAATACAAGACGATAACTTGAGTGCATCTCTCCATCCCAGTAGGACAACATCACTCAATGAATCGAGAATAATAAG
Organism: Kazachstania taianensis; assembly: GCA_003708865.2. Classification (NCBI taxonomy): domain Eukaryota; kingdom Fungi; phylum Ascomycota; class Saccharomycetes; order Saccharomycetales; family Saccharomycetaceae; genus Kazachstania; species Kazachstania taianensis. The sequence continues at coordinate 56,345 of PPOK02000063.1, read as the reverse complement.
CACAGCTAGGGGTCAGGAGCCCAAATTATTCTCTGAAGTGGATCAAAATGACTTTTCTGGTGTTGATAACACCTTCTCCACAATCAATAATATATTCAACCAGTTAAAAAGTAATGATGAAGATGAGAGGTTAAATGCTGCTAAGGATTTACAGACATCATTAACATCTATTGGAAGAGAACTATCCATAGAGCAATTCCAACGTTTTAGCAATACATTACACAATAAAATATTCGAATTGATACATGGGACTACTTCAGATGAGAGAATTGGCGGTATATTGGCAGTTGACGTCTTAATCTCATACTATACACAAATCGATGAACTGCCGAATCAAACCTCGCGGCTGGCAAACTATTTAAGAATGTTGATCCCTTCCAACGACATCGAAGTAGTCAGGTTGGCTGCAACAACCTTGGGTAGACTTGCTATTCCTGGTAATACGCTGACTTCTGATTTTGTCGAGTTAGAGGTGAAAACATCGTTAGAATCTCTTTCATCTGTGCCAGAAAATAATACAAGCATTAAGCAAGAGTATAAGAAACACGCAGCGCTTCTGGTCCTGGCTGCCTTAGCAGATAACTCACCTTACCTATTATATCCATACGTCGACTCTATTCTGAACAGTATATGGAGGGCACTACGAGATAACAAATTAGCTATTAGAACGGATGCTGCTACATTACTAGGGGAATGTCTCAAAGTTCTAAAAGAGAGAAATATCGATAATTCGAGAGAGCAGTGGGTGAAACGCCTATTTACCGAATCACGAGAAGGTTTACAAATGGGTTCGAATGAATCAATCCACGCCACGCTACTTGTATATAGAGAATTATTGACATTCGATGACGGCAAGTTTCTGCACACTAAAATAAATGATATTTTCAATACCTGTATGGAATTTAAGAATCATAAAATGGACTCAATACGATGGGAAATCTATCAAGTATTACCATTGTTGGCCTTATTCGATCCAGATAAATTTATAGGGAAGTACTTGGAAATGATCATGACACATTATTTAACAGTACTAAAAAATATGAACATCAATTCCATGGTTAGTTCAGATAGGTCGTCTTTATACGTGTCAATAGGCGAAATTGCAGCACGAGCCAAATCACATATTGAACCTTATGTTCTACCATTATTAACAAATATGAAAGATGCATTCAGAAGCAAATTCAAAGTACGAAAACATTATGAAAAGCAGCTATTTTATTGTCTAGAGAAATTAGGTATTGCGCTAGGCCCCGCACTGGCAAAATACTTAAATAAAGATTTGTTAAATCTGATCTTATCCTGCACTTTATCCGACTATATGGAAGAAGCACTGAATATCCTGATCCAGAAGATTCCAGCTTTAGAAAACATAATAAACAAGAAAGTTCTGATACTCTTAAGCTATTATCTTTCAGGAGAAAAATTCGGGCATTACGGTGCAACCTCTACCTCGAAATTGGAGTTAATTGAGAAAGCTGAAATTTGGAGAACGAGGAATATTTTCAATAAAAATGATGAGCCCAAAGACAAAACTAAAGATGCTGAAATTGTAGCACAAGCTCTAAAAATGATTAATAGTATAGTATATCAGGGTTCTCTTTCGGAATTTGCACGAGTTGTAATTATCTGTTATAGTGAGCACGAAAATCCTATAGTAAGAAAAATAGCTACGTTGACTACTTGTGATATATTCTCTCGAGATACTAAAGTAAGAAGTCAGAGCGCAATATCTTCAAAATCAATAGCCGAAGTGTTAAATAAAGTATTAATCATCGCATTAACAGACCCCGTTGCAGATATAAGACTTGAAACACTAGAACACCTAAGTGAAACTTTCTATCCACAGTTAGCTCAACCTGATAACATCAAAATCTTGCTAGCAATATCACATGACGAAGTATTTAACATACAAAAAGAAAGTATTCGGTTATTAGGAAGATTAAGTATCATCAACCCTGCAGTTATTGTTCCCCAATTACGAAAAACCTTATTAGAACTATTAATTGAACTGAAATTTGCCACTTTTTCCAAGAAGAAGGAAGAGTATCTAGTTTTGTTGGGACTATTGAATAATCATAACAGAGATATCTCTGAACCGTATCTTGACTCTGTTGTTGACACTTTACTTTTGAAAGCAAATGATAATTCGTCTACCGTAGCAACAAGTGCTTTACAGGTAATCGGGGAGCTGCCTATGGTTGTTGGTAACAAAATAAAGCCATATGCTAAAGATCTGATGCGCTTAATTATTGATACTTTACAAGACCAAACTTACAGTTTTAAAAGAAAAGTTGCTCTTGAGGCGCTCGGTAAATTAGCTTTCTCATCTGGATATGTGATAGATCCTTTTCTAGATTATCCCGAACTCCTTGGGATATTACTCAAAATCCTCAAACTAGAACCGAACCTGGAGTTAAGAAATGAAACAATAAGACTGATTGGGACACTTGGTGCTTTAGACCCTTACAAGCACAGAGAGATTGAAGTTACATCAGCCTCTTCCAATATATCAGCAACAAAGGAAAATTCTTCCACGGATATATCCCTCTTGATCAACGGCATGTCTCCAACAAATGAGGAGTATTATCCTACTATTGTTATCGGTACGTTAACAAAGATTTTGAAAGATTCTACATATTCTCCTCACCACACAATTGTAATCCAAGCGGTAATGCATATAGTTCAAAATATGGGACCACGATCTTCAATTTTCATCAGTGATATTATCCCGGCAATGTTAGTAGTTATGAAAACGTGCCCACCGTCAATTCTAGAGTTTTACTTTCAACAAATGGAAATCATAATAACAACAGTAAAAGAACATATCAAAGCATCTGTGGATAATATCTTTGAAATAATCGAAGAATATTCTTTATTACCTAACCTACAGCATATTATTGTATCTGTCATCGAAGCATTATCGAAATCACTGAAACATGACTTCAAGAAATACATCCCAAAAACGTTAAGCCTCTTTATAAAAGCTTTGGAAGTTGATCACACAATAAATAGAAAGATTTCTATTAGAATTCTCAAATCCATTATCACACTTGGACCAAGTGTAGAACATTATGCACATTTGATATTACCTTACATTATCCGAATCTCTGAATACTCTTCTGGACCATTAAGAAAATCCGCTATTATCACGCTTGGGAAACTAGCCAAAACGATTGATCTCACAGAATTCTCCTCAAGAATTCTCCAGAGCTTACTAAGGACACTAGCAATTGGTGACAAGGAATTAAATAGAGCAACAATGAACACAATATGCCTCCTATTATTACAAATGAATACAGATTTTGTTTTATACATTCCAATTATTAATAAAACTCTTCTTAAGAACAGAATACAGCATTCAATATATGATCAGTTGGCGAATAAATTATTGAATAATGAAAACCTTCCCACTAATATTATCTTTGATAAAGATAATGACGACAGTAGTAAAGATGCTCCTCTGACCTATGAACCAATAAAAAAATTACAGATAAATGAAGAAGTCTTAGTGAAATCATGGGAGTGTCCCCAGATGCAGACGAAAGAAGAGTGGAGACAGTGGTTTAGAAAATTGTCAATCGGACTGCTCAGAGAATCTTCGTCACAGTCACTTCGTGCGTGCTCAAATCTTGTTAATATTTCATATCCCTTAGCGAAGGAACTTTTTAACATATCCTTCGCAAGTTGCTGGGGCGAACTTTCACACGATAATCAACAAAGTTTGATTTCAGCTCTTTGTACAGCTTTGTCTTCTCCTGAGAATCCTCCCGAGGTCCATCAAACTTTACTCTCATTAGTAGAATATATGGAACATGATGGAAAAGCACTGCCAATATCTAATAAAAAACTGGGAGAATACGCCCAGAAGTGCAACTCTTACGCAAAGGCTCTATATTATAAAGAGCTTGAGTTCAAACAGGAAGCGAATACAGATGTCATCGAATCTCTGATTAACATAAATAACCAATTACATCAAACGGACTCGGCAATTGGTATCCTGAAATACGCCCAAACAAATCATAACCTACAACTAAAAGAAACATGGTATGAAAAATTACAAAGATGGGAAGATGCTCTTGATTCATACAATAAACGTCTTTCAAATGGGGATAATTCGACTGAAGTCATCCTGGGTAAAATGAGGTCTTTGTATGCTCTGGGCGAATGGGAACAGCTTTCTGTTCTGTCAGAATCAAATTGGAGCAACATGAAGTCTGACACACAACAATCTATGGCAGCACTTGCTGCAGGTGCATCATGGGTGCTTGGTCAATGGGATTCCATTGTAAAATATATTAAAGTAATACCACAATTTACTCAACATAGAGAATTTTTTGACTCAGTCATATGCCTGCATAGAAATAATTTTGATGGCGCAGAGGAACACCTTCAAGAATTCAGAAAGCTTTTGGTGAATGAAATTTCTGGACTTGCAAATGAAAGCTATAGTAGGGCATATAGTGTTATTGTAAAAGCACAGTTAATATCAGAACTTGAAGAAATCATATATTGTAAAAAATTACCGTACAAATCCGCAAAGAAAGAAGAGATAAAAAAAATGTGGGACAAACGATTATTTGGTGTTCAAAAAGATGTTGATGTTTGGCAAAATATTCTACAAGTAAGATCTCTCGTTATTGAACGTAAAGAAAATACCGATGCTTGGATTAAATTTGCCAATCTTTGCCGCAAGTCTGACAGAATGGGATCTGCCAAAAAAGTATTAGACTCCTTACTTAACCAAGAATCTACCCCTCAGAATCATAAACACATAGCGAAAGCATCCCCTCAGGTGATATATGCCGGATTAAAATACTTATGGGCAGAAGGATCTCAGCAAAAGGCACTAGATAATCTTACGGATTTTATCGCCAGATTAGTTCAGGACATAGGACTAAATTCAAAACATCTATTTGCTAAATCGGCTAAATATTCAAAATTATCGCCAGAGAAGGTAGAAATATACACAGAGCTCCTAGCTTCTTGCTTCATAAAACAGGGAGAATGGTCGATATCATTGGAGCCTAAATGGCGAACAACGAACTCAGATACCATCTTAAGCTCTTTTCTGTTGGCAACACACTTTAATCCATCATCTTATAAAGCATGGCATAACTGGGCACTGGCCAACTTTGAGGTTATTTCCACCAGTCTAACAAAGGCAAACGAGGGAACTGAACTTGGTGCCGGTACCGAAAAATCACTAAACAGTATTGTGGGCATCCATACTCTGAACATAGAAAGCAATGAATTTACTCGCGCGTTGATTCGAAGACATGTCATTCCCGCTATTAAGGGTTTTTTTCACTCGATATCCCTTTCAGAGGCTAGTTCATTACAGGATGCTTTACGCCTACTTACTCTTTGGTTTACTTTCGGTGGTATCCCCGAAGCAGCTCAAGCTATGAATGAGGGATTCAATTCAACTAAGATTGGAACATGGCTTGAAGCTTTACCTCAATTAATATCCCGTATACATCAGCCGAATAAGGTTGTGAGTAAGTCATTGCTGTCATTATTATGCGATATGGGTAAAGTACATCCCCAGGCTTTAGTATACCCTCTCACTGTTGCAATTAAATCTGAATCGCTTTCTAGAAGAAACGCTGCTCAATCTATTATGGATAAAATGAGGTTACATAGCCCTATTTTAGTTGAACAAGCGGAGTTGGTCAGTCACGAATTGATCCGTGCAGCCGTTTTGTGGCACGAACAATGGTTCGAAGGCTTAGAGGAAGCCAGTAGACAATTTTTCGGTGAACATAACATTGAAAAGATGTTTTCAATTTTGGAACCATTACACAAATTATTGGAAGAGGGCCCTGCGACACTAAGGGAAATCTCCTTTCAAAATGCTTTCGGGCGAGATTTGAACATTGCAAAGAAGTGGATGGAAAACTATAAGCTTACAAATGATGTAAGTAATGTTAATCAGGCGTGGGATATCTACTATAATATTTTCCGTAAGATCAACAAAGCTCTACCACAATTACAAAGTTTAGAACTACAGCATGTTTCTCCCAAGTTGTTAGCGGCGCAAGATCTAGAATTAGTTGTTCCAGGAACATACGATATAGGGAAACCATTAGTGACGATTGCTCGATTTGATCCCAAGTTCTCTATTATCGCATCAAAGCAAAGACCGCGGAAATTCTCAGTGAAAGGATGTGACGGCAAAGATTACCACTATGCGTTGAAAGGACACGAAGATATTAGACAGGATAGTTTAGTGATGCAATTGTTTGGATTGGTCAATACCCTCCTTCAAAACGATACAGAATCTTTTAAGAGACATCTAGATATCCAACAGTTCCCTGCAATACCTCTATCTCCTAAATGTGGGTTACTTGGATGGGTTTCCAATAGTGATACGTTCCATATGTTGATCAAGGAATATCGCGAGGCAGGTAAAGTCCCGCTTAATATCGAACATTGGATAATGTTGCAAATGGCACCGGACTACGATAATCTAACGTTGTTACAAAAGATTGAAATATTTGAGTATTCGATGCAAAATACGAAAGGAAATGACCTGGCAGATGTGTTATGGTTGAAAAGTAAGTCGTCAGAAGCATGGTTAGAAAGGAGAAATACGTACACAAGATCACTTGCTGTAATGTCTATGACAGGTTACATTCTGGGATTAGGTGATCGTCATCCTAGTAATTTGATGTTAGACAAAACAACAGGGAAAGTTGTTCATATCGATTTTGGGGATTGTTTTGAATCAACAATTCTTAGGGAGAAGTTTCCAGAGAAGGTTCCATTCAGACTAACAAGAATGTTAAGAAATGCCATGGAGGTGAGCGGTGTTGAGGGTAGCTTCCGCATTTCATGCGAACATGTTATGAGGGTATTACGTGAAAATAAGGAATCGCTAGTGGCTATTCTCGAAGCTTTTGCATTTGACCCTCTAATACATTGGGGGTTCGATCTACCGAGGGAAAAGATTATGGAACAGACTAACATCAAACTCCCCACTGTGAATCCCAATGATCTCTTCAGACGTGGAGCAATCACCGCAGATGAATTATCTGATTTACAAGAGGAACAAGACCAACAATTGAGAAATGCAAAGGCCATGATGGTTTTAAATCGTATCAATGACAAATTATCGGGTAACGATATACAACATTTCAAAGAACTGGATGTCACAGATCAAGTAGAGAAGCTGATTCAGCAAGCCGTATCTATTGAAAATCTCTGTCAACATTACATCGGTTGGTGTCCCTTCTGGTGACCATATAATGAGTTTATATTTTTGTAAGAACTTGGATTTAAAAACACGACCAAGAGCGGCCTATGACAGTCAGCATTGCTCTTAACTTGCTCTTCGAGAGGTAGTTATTGATACTTTTTTTTACTCTAAATTTCGATATCAGACTTTTCAAATGCGAAAAAAAAAGTGTATATCAGTCGCGATTTAAAGTATATTCCAATGCGTTTTACTAATAAATTCAAGGCAAAAACTGCATACGAAACCACAACATGCTCCAGAATCTAGGTAACAATAAGCGAAGGAAAGTTGAATCCCAAGAAGATAAGGAGAGATCCAAGCCATGGGTTGAGAAATATAGACCTAAAAACTTGGATGAAGTCACAGCCCAAGAGCATGCTGTGACCGTGCTAAAGCGGACACTAAAATCTGCAAATCTATCACATATGCTATTCTATGGGCCTCCAGGTACTGGTAAGACATCTACCATCTTAGCTTTGACAAAAGAACTATATGGTCCAGAATTGATGAAATCGAGAGTTCTAGAGTTGAATGCATCTGATGAGCGTGGTATCTCCATTGTTAGAGAGAAGGTTAAGAATTTTGCGCGTCTAACTGTATCGAAACCGTCGAAGAATGATCTGGAGAAATACCCATGCCCACCTTATAAGATCATCATCTTGGATGAAGCCGATTCGATGACTGCTGATGCCCAAAGTGCTTTGCGTAGAACCATGGAAACATACTCTGGAGTTACCAGATTCTGTTTGATATGTAATTACGTCACGAGAATTATTGATCCTTTGGCGTCCAGATGCTCGAAGTTCAGGTTCAAGGCATTAGATGTGTCGAATGCTTTGGATAGATTAAAATACATAGCAGAATCAGAATCTGTTAGGTACGAAGAGGGTGTCCTTGAAAGAATCCTAGATATCGCCTCCGGTGATCTGAGAAGAGCAATCACTTTGTTACAGTCGGCATCGAAAATGATCAGCTACACAGGCGCAAATGAAGTGACACCCAAACAGATTGAGGAGTTAGCAGGTGTTGTGCCGGAACCTATTCTAAAAGAAATGGTGGAGAAAGTCGCAAATAAAGATATAACGCAATTAACAAAATATGTCAACGAGTTCATTAAGAGTGGTTGGTCTGGCGTCGCTGTTGTTGGACAGCTACATGATTACTATATTACATGTGATGATTATGGTACGGAGTTCAAGAATAAAATATCGTGGGCTCTTTTTAATACTGACTCTAAGTTGTCCAATGGTACAAATGAACATATCCAGTTGTTGAATCTGCTGGTCCAAATATCAGATCTCCAATAAACAAGATTATATAGATTTATAGTCAGGTAAATGAAACGTATGTATATTTTTGATTTTTTTAGGTTAATATCGTGAAAAATTATCTCAGTAAGATATACCCAATTATACGAAAATTATGGGGCACATAATACTACTGTGTTAATTGGTTGACCCTCCCTTGAAGCATAATTCTCCAGATACAATTTCAGCTTACATTCTCGGTAACTATTAGAAAGATAAAGTAATAAATATTAGAAATAATGCTGATTTTACACATGTTATAATATAAAGAGCTTTAATGAATGACGATTAATAATATTATTTTTTAAGTGTTTCAAACTTATGGTAAGTTTCTTAGTGACGCAAGCCCAGTCACGACATCAATCTATCGATCAGAGTAATATAGTATTTCTCAAATACCTTTTGGGTACTGGTCACTAATGCCTCTAATAATTCCATTATTAATTGGGTTGGGAATTGAATCTGAGGTAAATAAATCTCCGAAAGATAGTTGAGACATGGATTGGAACTAATATCAGATCCACCACCGCTTTGAATATACAATTCTTTCAATAAACGTGATAAATCACACGCAATTACTCTACATCCACCTTCCCTGACATTGAATTTATACTCAGGGTTGAAAGGGATCTCAAATACCAATGGTATGATTTTAGTGATGAAAAATTCGTTAAGACCTTCTACTTTTTGGACACTGTTGGAGTGCAGATCGTTGGGATCCACACATTTACCTGAACCAAAATATTTAATAAAATTAAACAATACGTTTAACGATAACTTCATAGCTGAAGTTTCTTGAATCTCTGCTGGAGTATATGTCAATAAATCGGTTAATATCAGGGATAGAGTATTTGCATTGTTAGGAGTCAGCAGCATTGAGGTCACCGAATTAGTTACCAATGATTGTAAAAATGCATAGTAAGCCTTTTTTAAAAGTATCTTATCTCTAAACGTATCTGTTACAATGATATTCTTACTATGCGAATCTTTGACCTCGTGTGCAACACTACTAGAATTCGCATGGTTTCCATTTTTCGCTTCGTTTTCAATCTGTTCCATCACTTGGTGTACTTTATTAACCGTTGGTGTTAATAAATTAGTGAAAAGTTGTAAACAATTTTCATCCTTATGAAATGTATGGACCATTTGACCCAAAAAACCTAAGAAATCATTCATCTCTAGCATTTTTAAATCTGATTCCAAAAACAATGCAATTAATTTATTGGCAAATGGTAGTATATCACTATTAAGAATTGGAATTAGACGAGAAAAAGTGAATCTCGATGCGTCTCTTATATTTTCATATTTGTTAAAATACGAGAAGGTCACTAAGACCACTTCTGCAATATTTGAGAATTTTTCAATCAGGGATTTTTTGATCAATCTCTTATTGACCAAAGCATTGTTGACCTGGTTTTCTGGCACTAACCCACCGTGAACACCTCTGGCCAAGGTCCCAATAGCCATTAAGATATGGTGACATTGCAGTACAACCTCTGGCGTCTGGATTTGGCTCGAAATACAGTGTTCCAAGTCGGTGAACATCGGCGTAAGGACGTTATCTAGAATATCATACGTACCATCTTGATTAGCTCCTATCAATAAACCTACACCTTCAAACAAATACATTTGATTATCGAAAGTGGTGTCGTTATCCGTCCCATCGGGATTCACGGATACTACTTTAATGGTTAATAGTAGATTCATCTTAGAGACGATATCTGAGAGCACATTAACCGGATATCTTGGCTTGGTCATCTTAACGAATCTTGTGAACAAGTACCATGTTCTCAACCTAACTTTTTCTCGTTTGTTAAACATACCAAATTCACTGCAGAAGATATTTAATAATGCAAATTCATCCTTTTCTCCCGATAAGAAAGTGTGATGTCTTACGACAAGTTCAAAGAAGAGAATCTCCACGTAGGGGTTGTCCATTTGAAAGATCGAGGAGCTCTGTAAGAGTACAGTCATAAATTTCATCATTATTTGACTTGGTTGCGAGGTATTCAATTCTTGTTTATTTATACCGAATAAATTATTTCTAATTGATTCTGCCAAGTTATGCATTTGATAGATGGCCAATTCTAAGTCTCTCCAATCTGTACTCCCCAGTAGGGATTGTATGTTTTCAGATATGTTTTCTAAGTAAATGGTTGGGCTTATGGTGCATATGGTGTCCTGAAAGATCTTCAATTTTGATCTGATGACCTCATTGAATTCCTCGATGTCATCCTCTGAATCCTCATCGCTAGATTCATCAATTCTCATTTTCTTAAAGATGATATTGATAAGTGATACCAAGAAATTGGAGTGCTCCTGATCTAAGGGTTGTTTCTTGGAGTTTAATGCAATAGCGGAGCCCGGCTTCCCACCAACAGCAAACAATTTTTTCCATACAGAGAAATACTGCGTTAGGAAGGGGAAACATTGTTGTGTGACTGAATCGTACTCGTGTGAGAGGAATTTCAACACTAAAGGTGCCACTTGGTTCAGTATCCTTTGGTCTGCGCTCTGAGCCACCTGTTGTATCTCTATATTAGTATCAACATCCGGCGCCTCGTTACACTGCTCCAGTATGATGGCCAGTTCCATTCCTACAGCGGAGGATAACCTTGCCAGTTGTTCGTGTATCTCGAGATCGTCATCATGTCCGACAGTGGCGACTTTATCCGTGAGGTTCAACATTCCCAGTAATGAGAGTTTCTCCATGGGTTTCATCTTCTTGGCGACAATCTCGCAGAGACACTGTGAACATGCAATTTTGGTCTGTGTAAAATCTAGGAACGTGTAGATGACGTTTATGTAGTCTGGATTGATAATCAAATTGACGTCTATCCAGGAGATGTACGATCCGATACAGGACAGCGCCAATACGACTAATTCTGTCGCCGCGGTATCCAGTTGTCCGCCTTGTTGCTGCGGTATTATGGATTTCAAAGTGTTGAGCCAGATGGTCGCCAGTGTTTGAATATCGCTTAGTCTCATCTGGTCCTTTAGACAGTTATTTCTGATCTGTATATCCTTGCTTCTGACGAACGTTTGGTCTCCGATCTCTGAGTTTATGAAGATGCAGCATCTGAGGAAGTAGTCCAAGCCCATGACGGAGAAACTGGGCGGGATCGACGGTTGCTGTGCGAGGGTATCCAATTGCAACAGCGTCAGCAGATCGACAAAGAACGAGTTCCATTGGTTCCCGTTGATCTCCGAGTACATGGACAGAAACAGTCGCGTCAGAAGCTCGGCGACTTTGTTGCGGACGTACTCGGGGTCCCTATCGGTGCCCTGGACACGCGCTCGCAGCAGGTCAAAGAGGACATCCTTGAGGTACAGGCAGGTCTTACTATTTCCAGGGTTATTCGACACAATATCGCTGAGCGCCTGCAGCGCGACAAATCTCGAGAGGGCATCACTCTGCTGGTCTCTGAGCAACGACGCGAACACATCCGCTGCATTGGCGTCCATTTTGACCTCGTTGAGATACTCGAGCGCCTGCCTCTTCGTCTCGGCATCGGATACTGGGGAATTGGCGACGGAGATCGCCTCCTTGATTCGTGGCAGCATTGCACGATGGTGGTGATGCAGTACAGACGCAGTAATAGCCGCGAGTAACGGGGGGCTAAAGGTGGTCTTTGTGAAGGGTCCCACTTTCTATGCTGGAACTGAAAATTTTTCCACATATTAAATAAGATTCGATGACACTAACGACTGTTCGGGTACATACAAATATATATGTGTGTAAATAACCGTTCACAATCCGAGGTGTGCCTTGAACTGCGCAAAAGCCTTTGCCCTGTGCGAGATGGCGTTCTTCTCTTGCTTTGTCAGCTCCGCGTACGTCTTGCCCGGTGTGTCGAGCGGTTCGAAGATCGGGTCCCAACCGAACTCGGTAGGACCCCGGCTCGGGACGATCTTGCCCTGCGTGATGCCCTGGAATAGGTGGTGTCCCCCCTCGGCATCCGCGTACGCGATGGTGGTGATTGCGCGCGCGCCCTTGTTCTCGAAGCTGTCGAGCATCTTCACGATCTTAGAGAGGTCCATGCTCTTGACGAACCACTTGATATACGCACCGGGCAGCCCGTTGAACTCGTCGAAGGTGAGCGCAGTGTCCTCGACGAACACGGCCTTTCCCGGCCCCAGGATCTTCTGCGCTTGCGTAAGTTTGTCCAGAGCAATGGCCTCGAGGTCCGTGTCCTGCAACTCGGCGAGGTCGAGCGCTGCGTTCGTGAGGACGATGTCCCCGCCCGCGAGCAGCATCTGCACCTCCTTCAGCTTGTTCGCATTCCCCGTGACGAATGTTATTGAGCTCATCTGCGTGTATGTGTGCGCTTGTGCGTCTGTGGTGTGTCTGAACCTATTGTGGACGCCCAAATTTGTGTCACAAAATTGAAATAACGGCTCGACAAGACAAACGTTAAAAATAAAATGAGAAATTTCAAAGCAAATAAATATTATTAATTTACATAATGTGAATTACAAAAGATCAAAAATGATGCATTGTGACAATGCAAGAGTAGTTCCCTCACCAAAAACAGACGTCTAAGCAGAGGCTTCTGGGGCGTACTCGAACTGGTTGGAGTTCTCGTACTCGTACATGTCTAGAGCGACGATGGCAGATTCTCTGACGACGTCGACTGGGTCGTTCAAGTAGTGCTTCAAGACAGGGACAACGTCTGGGGACTGGATGGCACCCAGGGCCTCGGCGGCCTCGTGTCTGACCATAGGAGCTTCCTCCATCTTGGCCAAGACGGCGACCAGTCTTGGGACAGCAGCAGGGTTACCCATTTGGCCCAGGACGTAAGCGATCTCATGCTTGAACAACGCACTGGAGTCGTCGAACCCGGAGGCCAGAGCGGAGATGGCCTCGGAGGTGCCGATGTCTCTCAGTCTGAACATGGCTCTGTATCTGTCGAATAGAGGCTTGCTCTGGTCGTTCAATAGCGACTTCAGTTGTGCGATGTCGTACTGCTTCTCTAGGGAAAGAGGTGGGGCAGGGTCGGTACTGGCGTATAGAGACTCTTGCAACTTTTCGGTCTCGGCGGCAGCACTGTGTTCCCATTCGATTCTGGCAAGGGCCAACTCGGCAGTCTGGACGACAGCTGGGTGTGGGTCGTTCTTCATACAGGTGTTCAAGTCCTCGACGGCATCCTTGTCACCTAGGGCACCTAGAGCCTCAGCGGCCTCGTGTCTGACCATTGGTTGCTGAGCCGCGTCCAACATGACCTTTCTCAAGTATGGACCGGCGTACATGTTCTTGGTTTGACCCAAGACGTAGGCAACCTCGTGCTTTAGCAACTCACTGTCATCGACAAAGGTACCGTACATTTGCTCGACGGCCTTGTTGGCTCTGGCAACATCGGTCTTGTCCTCGGCAATGGTCTTCAAGTTGAACAGAGCTCTGAATCTGTTGGACAACTTAGACTCTGGAGAGACCAAGATGGAGCCTAGTTGCTCCAGGTTGTTTTCGTCGACGACCTTGGTGTAATGTTGTTCGAACTTGGTGGACATTGTGTTGTGTTTTTGTGGGTGGTGTTTTGAAGCAAGCGAACAATCACAACATAAGTTTTCTAAACACACATACCCGTATATACACGTCTATATATAGTCCGGATTGATTAGTAAAGGCGACGGTGATCCCCCGTCTGGAGGTCCTTGGAATTGTAATTTGTGACGCTGGCCTGGCGCAGTGAAAAAAATTTTCACGCCGGGCACAGAAACCGCCGCAGTGGAAAGTGAAAATTTTTTCTTCCATCGCATCTCATCGAAGGAAAAAAAAAAAAAGAAACGGATTTCCGGATCAGGAAATCGCTGAACCCTTGATCGGGAGATGAGCGGCAAATATCGAAGGGGTTGAGGAAGATGAGGCGATCCGGGAGCAGGGGTCAAGGCGAGGGGGCGAGGAGGCGTGGGGGTTTGGCTCGCAGAGTAAGAGTGGTACCTATCTATGTGTGTAGGTTGTTGTGTAGAGAGATCTGGTAGACACCATAATCTGAGCTGATCTTGATCATTTTCCTTGTTCACATAAGAACGATTCTTTTCAAATCTAGAGATATATTCGTGTGAATTGCTGTCATCAACAATGTAAGAACAGGTCTGTTACTAAAAGTATCATCTTTTTTGTGAATATGTGTCTGAACAGTAAACATCTCATTACTGTGTGTTTTATAGTCGTGTACACAGGATGGAACTCCTTCGTTCCAATGTTAGTCTAGCATAGGGATATTGCATAATTCGTTGACTCCGCTACTGAAGCTATATGATAAAACATACTTGAGAGTAATGAAAATATATTTCGTGTGAGGCTGTTATGATGATAGAGGGCCACCGTATCAATCTCGATGCAATCTGTAACACTTAGAGCGTTGTTCATATCCATCCCACATTAGTAAATAAGGGTGAGTTTACTCTTCAATCTATCCTAGTTTACATTTATGTACGCCATCATCGAAGAATGCATACTCTACAAAGTATAACCGGTATAAAAAGCGTACTCTCTATAAACTATAACCGGTATAAAAAGCATATCTCAATAGTGTAAATACATTACTGTCTTATGTACTTGGCGATATTCTCCGCGGTCTCACTACTGGCCGTCTTCCCCGTACGTTCCATGGCCTCTTGGTAGCGTCTTTGCAAATCAGGTGCAGTTGCTTCGTTGACTTCTCCTGCGAGCCTGTCGTCACCGGGAAAAGTGTACTCCCTCTCAATACCCTCATCCTCGTCGCGCTCCACTAACCCGTCGTTCTCATCCTCCTCGAGATCGCTGATGACGTCTGCACTGTCATCACCTTCTGTTTTGCTCTTCTTGTCCGTGTTCAACCCGAGATCCTTCATGAGCCCGTTCAAAGATTTCTCCTTGCGCGCCTGTTCCTTCTCCTCCTTCTCCCTCATAATCCTGTCGCGCTCAGTCTTGTAGAACTGCTCGTACTCGTCCACTTTCGAATCAACGATATTCAAGAACTCATCGAACCCATCGCCTGTATAACTCGACACACCGCACATATCCAGTTGCGAGTAAAATTCCTCTAACATCAGGGACATTGAATTCACGAGCGAGCTCATGTATCCGGACCCCATGCCGAATTCCCCATGGTTGGACTCCTGATCCTCACGGATTGCCTGTTGGAAACTCTCGAAGTCTGTCATCCACTCCTTGGCGAAATCGGCCTTCTTCACGTCTGTCTTGTTGAACACGATGATCATCGGCAGCTTCGTCTTGTACAGGATCGAACACGCGTACAGCATGTTACTCATGAATGTCGTCGGAGACGTGTTTCTGGGAGTGTCCACCACATACGCTATCACTGTGGGGAACGTCGACGCAAAGGACTCCGTGATGATCGCACCGGACGCACTCCACACGAAACACTCGATCTGCCCCGGAGTGTCGACGATGCAGTGCGTGTGCTTGTCCTTCTTGTTCTCGATCAGCTTGATCACCTGGTCGATCTTCGTTGCGAACAGGTTCAGACTCGTGACGATCGCACCGTTCGGGCCCAGCTGGTACGTCTCCATCACCTTCTTGTACTTGACAGAGTCCCTGATGTCGATATTACACCCGTAGGGAACACGCAGCACCGCGGGGTCCAGGTTGACAACGTACGGTGGCTCCTTCTTCGTGCGGAGGTGAGAGTTCAGACGCTGCATGAAGGTGGTCTTCCCGGAACCGGCCATCCCGATGCATATTATCGTGCTCATGGACATCTTGAGAGTGGGAGAGGCTGAGTGAGTAAGTGGGCGGGGGTGGGGATGTGTAGTGGGTTTCAAGTATAATAAGTAGTGTGGGAAATGTAGCTCATCTCAAATGTCATATTATTTATTATGTAAGAAATTTTCAGCTGCTGAACCCTAGGGTTGAGGCGTTCCAGTGCGGTTGGTTCGGGGGTTCCAGTCCAGTGGTTCCCTTGCGCTGTGGTCCTATTCCAGCATCCCAACAGTGTTGCGATCACCAGTGAACACTTTGCCTCCTGTTTAAAACGGTTCTTGAATATTTGGGGTGTTTTGGGACACTGGAAGGTATTGAATAAGGTAGGTTGTTAATTGGCCGCATCTCTGACTTCATTTTATTAATGAAGACGTCAACCCAGGTCATGCATCGTGATAATTCGATCGATGTGGGGTGTTTTATTTAGTAACAAGTGCAACTCGCTTCTATGTATATGTGGCGTGGAACAGACACTGGAAGATTTTGTGACACTCGCTTGAATTTGTGGCACTCGTTTGAAGGCAGACAGAATTCTAATTATCAGCACTTACGGGCGTAAATATTGGCCGTTTCGTCTGTTACTAAAATATATTTTCTTGCCTTAATTATCTGTTCTTACCAGAAACATTACGCATTTCTCATACTCACACGACGCTTCCTTGGCATTTCTACCTGCACAGGTTCAGGAAAATATGAAGTAATATTGCAGTCGTCAATCAATTAAGGAATGTGAACAGTTCCTACGGAATATGTGCTACTGTAACAGTGACACAAATGTCTCGTCCGATAAGCCCCTGCCTTTCTGGCACCATTGATTTTTTACTCTTGGCCTCTTGTACTATCGAGAGTATGCTTAATGGGGACTGCGCGGTTCGGGATGGTGCACTTGTTTGAATGGCTTCGTACATGAACATATATATATATACTTGCAAACAGAGAGTTCAGCTGTACAATGCTAGGACTCTCGCCTCAATCCCCTCGAAACAGGACTCGTGTCTCGCGATCGTCAAATCGTTCGCCAGGCTCTTCATCACGGCATCTGCCTTGGGCTGTCCAGCACCTCCTAGGACCTGCGCCTGCTGAATGGCCGGTGCTGCCCCTGTAGTGTCCTGTGCACCTCCTCTCAACAGATTATACACTGGGTCCAACCCCAAGACAGAGATGAAATACCACGAGATGGCACTCACCCACCGCACGTCCAGGTCAGCTGTCGACACACCGCTCTGCAACATCTCCTTGAAACGCGGGGTCAGAGGGAATGGTAGCCGCATAAGTAAGACACCCGCGAAGAAGTGGTTCACCCACCACATTATCACCGTCTGCGGGATGAAGTTGGCCATGTTCCCCTTTGCCATGCCCATCATCGCGTCCATTGCTGCAGGATCTGTCAGAGGGTTCGGTACGGCATTCTCACCGGTGCCGGCGGCCTCCTTGGCGACATACTTACCGGAGGCCAGTACTTCGACGAGGGCATCTCTGCGGGCGCAGAAACTCTCCTCGTCGACGTTTGACCCGTTGGCCAGAAGCAATTGCGCGGCGAGAACGTACTGTAGCTCAGTGAGCTTCACCCTGGGAGCACCCCTGACCCTGGGGCTGATTAGCTGCATCACGTACTGCTTGATAACACCCGTGAGGACCATCACAAGTGAGACTGGGAGCAGCACCCAGTACTTCAGCTGCGGGTCCAGTAACAACTCAGCGGCAGTGTTACCACTATCACTCGACGTTAGCACCCTCCTTATTGTCTCCAGCATCTGTGTGTGAGTGGATGCGGTAGTGAGTTTGTGGATAATAGTGAGCAAGTATATTAAGTCTATAATTCAGTTCCAATAGAGAGAAAGATGTTATGCAATGACGTTTCTACAAGAGACAGCATCTGTTGAGAAGTGCAGTAGGTAGAACTATAGTGCTGTTCAACATGACATCTAGGAAACAGAGGCGTTGTTACTGCTGTCACAAGGTGGTGGGGATGGCTACGATCGCTTTCTAACGCTAATGGAAGAGGTGATATAAGCCGCTGTCAATTAAACCGAGCAAGTGACGGTACGTCTTACATTTAGTGATCTGCCCTACCGCGTATGACACGCAACATGACAAAGCATTATCCCATCCTTTCTATAGTCATAGCGGTAAGCAAAATCTTCTTCACTGATATGCCAGTCTTTGGTCGAGGTTTGCCTGTCGAGAAGACATGTGAGACCTAATACAGAACATCTAATATGCCAGTCTTTGGTCGAGGTTTGCCTGTCGAGAAGACATGTGAGACCTAATACAGAGCGTCCGAGAGAATATGCACTACACAGAAATGTTCTGTTCAGTTGTACTGGGAAAATACACATCCCAATTCCTCATGCAATTGAGTTGGGTTGTGAGCAGGGACTGCTGGATATCCTACAGTCACTCTCCATAATTGCTTCTCGAACTAGCTGCTCTCAAACTGGCAGCGCCAAGAGGTACAGGCTAAGCGATACAGAATGATTATGCATGTTGTATTTAACCGGTGTTTGAATCCTGATATGGTCGGTTTAAGAGATAATTCCTATCAGGTTTATAAGCTAGAGTGTGTTGTTTTAAGCAGACACTATAAATGGAACGATCACTCTGAGCCCTTGTCAAGAGTGTCGCCGATAGATATGCTACACCCTCAGTGTTACACCACGAGATATAGACCCTCTCGAAACGCCGCTGAGTGCCGCGCAGGTTTTACTCTTACTGCGTTCTCGATAATAATCTGGGAATATCCTACAGCACAAAGTTTAGGTCGGACACGGAGTGACTGAATTGTGGAATCCTTCTCTGGCCCCAGCTCGATGCTGAAATAGACAAGAGTACCAATTCGGAGTTAATGCGCCGTAATAACGAAAATTACATTTACCACAGAACAGATTAAACATTTCGATTAGTGAACTCACGGAGGTGCCATGCTATTGTGGTGCAGATCTAGGATCTGAGATTTCTTCGAACTCTATATCTTGAAACACATGTAAATTTCCTAATCGGGAGATTTACACGATTTGAGGGCAATACTACTGCACAAGGACACCATCTTGAAACATCCACTCCCAGATCCATGGTCAATTACATATATATAGATTGAGTTGGCTCATGTCCCCTCAGAGTGAAATTCTAGTCAAGTGGCCCCATACGCAGACAACTTAACATGGCACGGGAACACATATTCATGAATGCTTCGCTCCAGAGGGATAAACTGTTAACTACACTCATCACACTATCGACAGTAGCCAGTGGCCTAATACCGGCGATAACCTCTATCCTCACAGGTAGAGTGTTCGACCTTTTGACAGAGGTGTCCCTCGGGGCTGTCCCACATGACCTCACAGTCAGGTCCATGGCCATAATGGCCCTTGGGGCAGCAAGTCTTCCTGTAATGTGGATGCTGATATCTTCATGGATGGAATTCGGTGAGAGACAGGGGTCTCGTGTCAGAAATAAATTACTATCATCATATCTCCACAAAACATTCCAATGGTACGATGAAAAAGATGAGCTCTTGGGGGATTTCACTCAATTGAACAGGTGCGTTGAAGAATTGCGGCAGAGCTCCTCAGAGGCTGCTGCAGTTACTTTGCAAAGTGCCGTGACTGTGCTCGCATTGATAGGGACGTCTTTTTACTATTCCTGGTCCCTAACGCTGATTATACTGTGCAGTGCGCCTGTAATAATAGTTGTTGCAACGGTTTTTTCAAAGTTGGTGAATAAATACACTGAACTGGAGAATATAGAAACGACAACCGCAGCGAATATACTGACATGGTCTATGAACGCTAATCAGTTGATTAAATTCTACAACTCTCAAGATTTCGAAATCAAAAAATTTAGTACCTCTGTCGAAAAATGCAACTCACTTTTCATAAAGTCCTGTCTCTATGCATCCCTAAATTCAAGTATTATTCGATTCTTAACACTCTGCATGTTTGTGCAGGGGTTCTGGTTTGGCTCGTCCATGATCAAACGAGGAAAATTAAATATCAACGATGTTGTCACTTGTTTCCACGCATGTTTGATGTTGGGAGCAACTATCAGCGAGGTATTCCATCAAATCATTATCTTGCAAAAGGGTGACGTCGCTAATCACAAGATATCCAAATTTCTGGCACAAGGAATTGACGATCAGACTCAGCGTGAAACTACTGTACAACAACTAATCAGTAATAAATTGGCACTAACAAACTCATTTAGGATTAATTTCTCTAATGTGACATTTTGCTACCCTAGAAGGGCCCAGGATACGGTATTACATAACATTTCAGCAGATTTTCCTGCTGATAAAATGACTTTTATTATTGGGAAATCTGGCTCTGGGAAGTCAACTCTTGCCAAGTTATTGTTGAAATTTTATGACAACTACAAGGGCACCGTGTCAATAAATGGTTACTCGATCGAGGAGATAGACCAGGATTGGATTATTTCCAATGTTACGGTGGTGGAACAAAACTGTACCTTGTTTAACGATACCCTGAGAAATAACATTCTATTGGGAGCGTCTGACGCTATGAACCATAATAATGTGCATCTAGATTCCAGATTAAAACAGGCATGCACTTTTGCCCTCTTGGATCGGGTCTTGTTAGATCTACCAGATGGGCTTGATACAGTCATTGGTTCAGGTGGTGTCTCTCTAAGTGGTGGTCAACGACAGAGAGTTGCCCTAGCGAGAGCATATATGAGGGATTCACCTATTTTGATCTTAGATGAGGCAGTGTCCGCCTTAGATGGTGTACACAGACAGTTGTTGATGGAAGCTATCAGAGTTTGGAGAAAGGATAAGACCACGTTAATATTGACACATGAATTGAGCCAGATCCATATCAAAGATTTTGTTTATGTTGTCGAGCACGGTTCTATCGTGGAAAATGGGCTTAAGGAGGACCTTCTTCAGAATCCAGCTTCTACATTTTCCAAATTCATCCATTTGCAAGAAAAGATTAACCCCGTTGAATGTGATACAGATGAGGATACCGTGGATATTAATGATTCAGAAAATGAAAGCATTACCGGAAAAAGTGTTCTCTCAGAGTTTAATACACCAACAAATGAAAACGAAAATGGACATGAGAAGGACACTTGGTTCAATAGGTTAACAGATACTGTTTCATACGACGAATCGTTATATAGGAGACGAAAGATCAATATGCAAAGAGAGAATACCATCGGAGTTGATTTCCAAGTCGGAAGTAATACAATGGAAAGCCCTGAGACTAATGATAATATCCAGGATATGTCTCTTACAGAAATCATAAAACATATGATCCATGATAGTAAACAGAAGGGCTTATTATTTGTTGGCCTTCTATCCGCTGTTTTAGCTGGTGTCTCGAACCCAATCTTTTCATTCACGTTCAGTTATTTACTGAATGGTATTGTTCCAACGCAGCAAGGATCAAATAGTTCTTTTTACTTACTAAAATGGTCCTTTATCGTTCTCGGTGTCTCTGCTTCTGATGGTATTTTCAATTTTTGCAAATCCTTTATATTGGGCTATTGCAGCGAAATATGGATTCTGACTCTACGTCAAAGGATAATGCGTGTGGTTGCTTATAACAAGTTTGAATGGTTCAATAAAGAAGAAAACAAATCTTCTGAAGTGTCTGCTCTTGCATTAAACGATTTGAGAGATTTACGGAATTTGGTCAATGAATTTCTCGGTACTGTTACGACCTTTTTGGTTGTATCTTTGTGTGGCTTGATTTGGGCTTTAATAAGTGGTTGGAAACTAAGTTTGGTTTGTATATCAATGTTTCCTTTAGTTGTATTAGTTTCTGCCCTATATGGTATGGCGCTTCAAAAATGTGAGACTGATTATAAGACTTCCGTCGCTACCTTAGAGAATTGTTGCTATGAAATTGTGACAGGTATGAATACTATAAAACATCTGAGATTACAAAAGCATTTTCAAAATAAATATAAAATAAATCAAGAAGCAATGGACCGTATAGGCCGTAGACGTTCACTTCTTACAGGTGCTGGCATCTCAGTGACGTATACTCTGACACTCTGCATACAGGCAATTCTCTTTTATTATGGATTAAAGTTAGTTTTTGTCGGCGAATATTCCTCCAAGAAAATGTTTGAGACGTTCACATTATTACTATTCACAATCATGACCTGTACAAATTTGATTAATCAAATACCAGAAGTTGCAAGAGGACAAAGAGCTGCCAAATGGATATACCGGATAATAAATGAAGAACAAGAATCAAGTGAGGTTACAAACAACCATGGAAGGAAAGCATTGATATCGCGTGAAG
This sequence comes from Kazachstania taianensis, assembly GCA_003708865.2. Lineage (NCBI taxonomy): Eukaryota > Fungi > Ascomycota > Saccharomycetes > Saccharomycetales > Saccharomycetaceae > Kazachstania > Kazachstania taianensis. The sequence continues at coordinate 33,827 of PPOK02000063.1, read as the reverse complement.
TAACAGCGCATAGTTTAATAATGATCAAGAATCTTAACTTTTCGTATGCAACAGATGGAAACTCAAAAGTCATATTCAAGAATCTTAATGCCAATTTTTTAAATAACCAAAGCGTTGCCATCGTTGGTGGGTCAGGAACTGGTAAATCAACATTACTTTCTCTTTTGACAAGATTGTATACTCCAGACAAAAATTGCATCTTCTTGGATGGAACTGACATTACTGAATGGGATCTCACAACATTACGAGATCAAATTTCAGTAGTCGAGCAAAGTCCCAGGCTCTTTAATGGAACAATTAGGGAAAATCTGATATACTCATCTAAAAATCAAGTTTCAGAAGTTGATCTTGTGGGTGTTCTGAAGTATGTCAGTATCTATGACTTTATCCAGAGTCTACCAAAGGGACTAGATACGCCCATTGATACTGGATTGTTATCTGGTGGGCAAGCGCAGAGATTATGCATAGCAAGAGCTTTGTTAAAACCACATAAAGTATTGTTGTTAGATGAATGTACCTCGGCATTAGACGCAGAGAGTTCCCATATTATTGATGAGATTGTGAAGAAGGGGATACCAGATACTTTAATCATTGCAGTCACGCATAGTAAACAGATGATGCAAGCGTGTAATAATATTCTGGTTTTAAAGGACATGCATTTTGTTGAGAATGGGAGTTATGATCAATTGCTCAAACAAGGGGGTGAATTTACTAAATTAGTGGCTGGATGAGGATGATAAGGAGTTTGAGGTCATATTTAGTTGTATTTTATGGTAAATATTTATATCCGTTTATAATAATATTTGAAAATTGGGAATTATTATTTCTATTCTGACTGAGAATAGAAAATTAAAACATATTATAAAATTTAATCTTGCCCCTTCCCTTCTTACAGATTTCAAAGACTTAGCCGCTATTGCAAAGGGAATACTCCATTCTAAAATGATCCAATCATTTCCCAAGAGTTCATAACACCAAACTATGATATACCTTCTTCACCAAAAATAATAGTAGCTAATGTGACTAATTTACACGCTAAAATTATTTGGGATCATTTCCCCCCTGATTTAACATCCATCTTAAATACTATAAGAAAATAAATGAACATGTTATGTTCTGATAACAGACAGATCTTAAGTTTGTCTATATTATTCCCTAAACGTTGAACAATATTTATAATAAAGATATAATAAAAAAGTGTTAAAGTACTTATTTAAACTACTACTTTTGGTCCCTTCCTCGTTTCAGTATACAAGATTATTTATGATTGTTTCATGGCACCCAATTTATAAATGAATGGTGATATATGGTACTTCGACATCTTCACCTTCCTTGTCATCTGCGCAGATCTCAAGAATCATTGTGCGAACATGAGATGGCACTTCAGCCTTTGTGATCATTTTAACCAATTCGGATATGGTTAAGTTATATCTTTCCTTCAACTTCTTTGGTGGGAAGAAGGACGCGTACAGTAGAGAAACACCGTAGGATAACATTGTAATTTCAAGACCTTCTTCCTTTTCGAAATGATCCAATAGTTCCTTTAATTTAATGTCACCTTGAACATCGAACCTATCCCATATCTTGTCGTAAGTCTTATCGTTGTATTTACCCTTTGGAGAGGCAATTGGCTCGGAGAAGCCAAAGAAGGGTAACGCCAAGTTGACGAACCCGTTCTTGTACTGTTCAATATCGGTCTTACCGTCAACGACTTTGTACAGTTCTAGATTGACCAAACCTGTCACCAAAGAGGTTGTTGTGGCAATGGCAGGGATAATTCTCCCAGCAATGAATTTTGTCTTTTGACGGTCAGCCAATTCGATAGAATAGTTTTCTGCTCTACAGTTCGAACAAGCAGTGATAAATTCGATATGATGGTTAGTGTCGTCATCCTTCTCAAATTCAGCAGGCTCTAATTTGAAACCCTCTAGAGTGACAGGATCAGGTAACGAAGCAGCCAGTGTATCTATTTCGTCAACAGCAGTGTTGCCTGCGTTTGGATCTGGGTCCTCGTCATTGACTTGAATCTTCAAGTTTTCATTTGGCTGGAATTCTGGGATGGAAGTCGCTGCGATGACTTGTCTGTAATGATTAATATCAGGATTAGCCTGTGATAGACCATAGTTGAATGCACGCAAGTTAGCACCGCCGATGACGAAATCAATGTGGTTTGGATTGTTGAAGTCGAAGACTAGAGGAGTCGGAGCACGTTTCGCGCCGGACCAGAAGGGCTCACCGTTAGAGGTCTTTGCATCGGCTGGGAAGTTGTACAGCAGTTGCTTGATGTCGTGGTTAAACTTCTTTTCGAATTCCAGACGAGCCCATCTAATACAGTCGTCGAATGTTTGTGGTTGGTTATTTAGGGAGTCGTTGATGGACTCGAGGATCCCCTTGACGTCACCACTCTGTTTCATTGTTTGCTGTATGAAATTTGTTTGGGACAGGTACAGGTTGACATTCTCTGGAGCGTCAAAGAAATAACCTTGAAACAATGATTTAGCCCACGCGATAGTGTGGTCAATTTTGCTTGGGAAAGAACGCAGAGTACACAGTGGGATGGATTTTTCCGGTGGGTCTCTTGAGGAGGAATAAGATTCTGTCAACCTGGGGATCACCACTTGTGTGTTACCCTTTGTCCCCAGAGTACCAGACTCCAAGAGAGGTTTCCTGTAGAAGACACACCGACGGTCGACATAAGTACGCGCGTCGACGTTATCCAGGGCGTTAGTGACGAAGTCCAAAGATTGCCAGAATTCATCGTTGAAGATATTTTCACTCTCTGGGCCAACTTTATCGATCTTCGAGGTGATCTTCCCAGTCAGGTCCGGGTTCATCAGGATAACTGCCTCAGCGGCGATCTCGGACTTGTTTCTACCGACATCCTTGGGTCTGAACAGGAACTGTCTGTTCAAGTTTGACTTCTCGATGGAGTCGTTGTCTGTGACGACGATGTGTCCCTGTTCGCCGGAGCCCAGCCCCAACAGTGCCCAGTTCTTTAACATTTCACAGCCGATGGCACCAGACCCGACAAGGAATACTTTGGAGTTGGCCAATTTCCTTTGGAAGTCTAACCCGAAGACTGCAATTTGGTTATCGTAACGCGAATTGATTGGTGCGGTACTCTGTTGAGTTCTTGGATACGCTGTAGCGTCTGGTAGGGACTCTAGGGAGTCGAAGTACAAGTACTGCTTCAGTGGAGTGAATTTCCCCGAGCAGGCCTTCAACACCTCTTGAGCGACAAGCCCACCGAAGAAGGCGACGATCCCTGGGATATCACCTCTTGCCTGGTAGGACAGTTCTCTGATCAGTTTCTCGTTAACCTTGACATCGGGTGAACCTAGGACCTTTGGTTGTTGGACGGCCAGGTCCTGGACTAACTTGATCACTTCGTTTGCGTCCTCGTCGTTCATGGGTCTTGGCAACTCACCGTTATGCTTGATGGCGAAGTAGTGTAGGGCCTGGAACCCCAAATGTAACTGTGCTGATCTGTCGAATTTGGCGAAATCAGAATAGACGTACTCTGGATCGTCAATGGATTCTTGCAAAGATTTGAAGGAGACCTTCGTGGGGATCTTAACCTGGGTGAAGATCCCACCCCGCTTGTAAGTCCCCAAATGGGAGACGTCCCCGATTCTGAACGCGAAGGGCCCCAGGACCTCCACTTTGTACAGCGCGCCATCGTTCAGCTTCTCGAGCCCCTCGACCTCGGTGAACTTCACGAATTGGCCGTCCTCCAGCCCGTGTCTCGTGTCGTCGAGCATGGTGACGGTCCCGTCCCGCTCGATATCGGAGACTATGCCCGACCTGGGCTCCTCGCCCGTGAGGTCGAACACGGTGAAGTCCGTACCGAAGTCCACGAACACGTTCCCGAACAGGCCGCGGGTCTCCGTGGAGATAAACTTCACGCCGTGCGCGTGGCAGTACTCGTTCAACTTGAGCTTCTGCTCGAGCGACACGGTCTCCGTGGTGACGATCACCTGGAAGGGCTCGAGCTGCCTCTCCTCCAGAATGGGCTCGAGGACGTTCACGCGCACGTACCCGTTCAATTCCGCGAGCCGCTGCTGCGAGACGACGTCTCTGGGCTTGCCGATATCTGCCTCGGAGAAGAAGAACTGCGTCGACAGGTCCTGCAGCTCGACGGGCGCGGAGTCCTGCAACGTCAGGGACTTGACCCCCGCGAGCGCGACGTTCTTGGCGATCTCGACACCGAGCCCCTTGAGGCCGATGATGAGCACGTTCGAGCTCTGCATCTTGAGCATGGCCTCCTTGCCCAGCACGTACAGCTGGCGGGAGTAGAGCCCCTCGTCGATCTCGGTGTTGGCGGTGCTCATCGTGTGTGTGCTTGGTGTGTTGTGCTTGGTGGGGGTGCAGAAGAGGTCGACTGCTGTACATCGCTTTGTTCTTACGTAAAAGTGGCAAAGCCGGGTAAATCGTGCTACAGACGGCAATGGGTGTTGAACTAACGGTACAAGGGTGATTGCTAACGACGTGAGTGTAAGGGTATACAACTCTAAGTGCATTTGCTAACGACGTGAGTGTAAGGGTATACAACTCTAAGTGCAATTGCTAACGACGTGAGTGTAAGGGTATACAACTCTAAGTGCATTTGCTAACGACGTGAGTGTAAGGGTATACAACTCTAAGTGCATTTGCTAACGACGTGAGTGTAAGGGTATACAACTCTAAGTGCATTTGCTAACGACGTGAGTGTAAGGGTATACAACTCTAAGTGCATTTGCTAACGACGTGAGTGTAAGGGTATACAACTCTAAGTGCATTTGCTAACGACGTGAGTGTAAGGGTATACAACTCTAAGTGCATTTGCTAACGACGTGAGTGTAAGGGTATACAACTCTAAGTGCATTTGCTAACGACGTGAGTGTAAGGGTATACAACTCTAAGTGCATTTGCTAACGATGCGAGTGTAATTGGTATACAACTCTAAGTGCAATACAAGTCTGAGTGCAATTGACTAATGGTACAAGTGTATTTAATATCAACGCATAGTTTTGTACATTTAGTGCGTAATGGCGTATTGACAACGGTCTCTCGATTGCAAGACCGCTACTTAACAAGGCATAACACGCAGACTGGTCAGAAAAGCGTCCAAAGCTCTACTAAAAACTGGACTGTTAAAGATTGTCCTCAACATTTGCAGCGTTGCCGCGTTCTGTTGTCCCTATCTGGTCATTCATCATGTAGTCGTGCGTGTTATATGCACTTGGGTTACATGCACTTGGGATGAGTGCACTTGGGATGAGTGCACTTGGGCGTGCCGCGACCTGCTGGTCTGCGTGCATTCCCTTGTGCATGCATCCTTACGAGTGTGCATTCCCTTGTGCATGCGTGTGTGCTTGTCCCCTTGTGTCTTGTGAATAGAACTTCGCTGTGACGAACTGCGTCGCTTTTATACTGTACAATTTTCATTATTTTTTCGGCGGCAAACCAGCGTTACCCTGAAACACGCCAGTTTCACTTAGGGCTAAGCGATATATCATACTGTACTATAACATTGTAATATACAGAGCAACACGGCAACACGGCTAGCTCTCGCCGCCGAGGGACTCGCTCTCCAGCCTCTGCTCGATCTCCCGCAGCTCTTGCTCTCTTTGCAGCAGCTCCTGCCTCTTCAGCAACAGTTCCTGCTGCACACGCTCCTCGAACGCGCGCAGTCTTTCCTCCTCGAGCCTGATCTGTTCCTCTCTGGCCAAGTACGTGTTGTTGTCGTCTTGCTGTGTTGTTGTGCTGCTGTGTTGCGGGGTCGCTGGCGGGGACAGCGTCTGCCCGGGCGCAGTCCCCGGTGTCCTAATCGTTGTTGTTGTATTGGCGGTTGGTGCAGCACCCCCGGAGAGGGCCTCCGTTCTGTACCGCTCGTACAGTATCTCGTGCGTGTAGTCCTTCAGGTCGTGCAGGTGGGAGATCAGCAGCGTGTTTCGCAACACTACGAAGTCGGACACCGCGGCGTCCTCGACGTCTATGACCCCCCAGGGGTACTTCCTCCCGCGTATCAGCGTATTGTCGTCATCCGTCGTCGTTGACTCGAACACGTCGTTGGAGCCGATGATGGAGAAGGGCATGAGGGAACGCAGGTACACGTTCGTCTCGTAGTCCTCCTGCGAGACCTCGTCCTCGTCGAAGGGGAAGTCGTACACCGGCAGCTCGTGCCGCTGTATGTCCGCGAGTATCAGCTTCTTGTTCAGTTGCAACTCTGCGGGCGTGAGCGAGTCCGCCTTGCACAGCAGAGGGATCACATTGACCAGATGTCCCAACTGCCGCATGAACTCCACGTCCATCTCTCTGAGGCCGTGCCCTGTCGGTTGTACCAAGTACAAACACGCGTGCACACGCCCGTCCCTGAACCGCGGGTTTCTGCGCACCCTGCTCTCCTCCAGCAGGATCTCGTCGTACTGGTGCCGCACGTAGTCCGAAACGACTTCAAACGCAGCAGAGTTGTCCAGCGAACACGCGAACCCCGGTGTGTCGACAATGTTCAACTGTATCTTCACGCCCTCGTCGTCCTCCAGCTCGACGGTCTCCTCCCTGAGCTGCAGCTCCACACTGCCTTCCTCCGCAGTAGTGTCGTCCCCCGGCAGCAGAACACTAGAGGACACGTCGACGACTTGCTGCCCGCACAGCGTGTTGATGAAGGTGGACCGCCCGGAGCCGGACTCGCCGACGACGAGCACGGTGAAGTTGATGCCGCGCTTCAGGTGCTTGCGCTTCCGCAGCGCAGACGACGCCTCGATGATGCCGCTCATGTGTGTGTGTGTGTGTGTGATTGCAGGGGTGTGGTCGCCAGGCAGTGCCTTGCAGCGTCAACAGCATCGTTAAGAGCCAGATCAGTGGATTGTGCTGGAAGAGAACCGCGGTGTGTGGGTGTTTTGTAAGTAAATGTTCAATTATAGCACTCTACTTCACAGAAGCGTTGAGGTTTCTACCGGTTAATAACGTTGTGATAACTCACGTAGCCTTTGATTCACGAACAGTCAAACGATCTACTTGCTAATATTATAATAAATGGAGAAGTAGATATGAAATTATATATATATTAATTTAAGAGGCAGCAAGATATAACTAATACTTTTCTAAATACTCTTTATAGGTGTATTCGTATGTAGGGGTGTAGTATGGACTGGTGAGATTGTTCCAGTGTGCCGATGGTGACACATTTTACTCCAACGACAAAACATATTTCTGCCGCTGATTGCGCAGATTTATTATTATTAACATCACTTGTTTACACGGTGTTCCAAGAAATATAGTCAGTGATAGAGATCATGACTTTACCAGTAAAGTTTGGAAATGCTTAGCTGCATGCTTGAATATAACTTTGGATGTTACGACAGCTTATAATCCAGCTTCAGATGGACAAGTTGAACGGAACAGATTTTTTGAACATTAATGGGGACTCTACAACATTATTGTAATGAGATGCCACATCATTGAATTATTAATTTATCAGCTGCTAAATTTGCCTATAATAATTTGTTTCAGATATCTATAAAAACTACTTCTCTTTCGCAGGTTATCACCCATTTAGACTAGGTTTCAACCAGACACTAACTCCTTCAAACGGTAACAATGTCACATCCAAAATAACAATTCAGGATATAGATGCTGTTACTGATCATCAAGAGACAGTTTTACTGTCAATACAGCATAGCAAGACAGTTTTACTGTCAATACAGCATAGCAAGACAGTTTTACTGTTAATACAGCATAGCAAGACAGTTTTACTGTTAATACAGCATATGATGGCATTATACCAATTGAATCATGCGCTACAATACAACAAAAAACATAGTCCTCTTTCATTCAACGTTGGAGATAAAGTTTTCATTCACCAATCAGTCTCTTTTAAACGTACTGCAGGAAAGAAATCAAGACATGTTTGGTACAGTGCTTTTATAATTACGGCTAAAGAGGGTCAACAAAGTTATCAGGTAAAATTACCACTAACTATACCAAAGAAACATGATATTTTCATCATTCTATTAATAATGGCCCTACTCCCTCGGTTTCAAAACAGGAAGTCGAGGAGAGAATTGCTATCATAGCATTTATTCGTTCCATTCGTACCGACGTTAACCTTGCAGAGGTTGCTTGGCAGAATTATGAACCTTTTGATACCTCGCTAATTATTAACACAGAGTTCAAGCTATCTCCTCATTATCAATCACTGTTAACAGATTTTATCGGATAATTAACCGTAATAGATTACTTATATAGATATGTGCAGCACATCATGTTTAACATAGTATATAAATGTTTGTTCGTCTCAGTGATTTATTTTCCGTTCCTGCCCTTCTTTTATTTAAGACTAGGGACCAGTTTTGCCTGAACGGCGGAGTGTAATAAGGTCCGATATGACGATATTGGCCTTGTAGCTTAATCTCATCAGTTTTAGAATCAAGCCTAATTTATTAGTTTTACTCAAGAAGTATTAATTTACTTTACCTACCTTCGTAAGGGGAAGTCTTAGTCCTTGTACTAGGAGACCTTAGCGATTAAGCTAGGATGATTTAACATAATTAAGAAAGTGCTTTAGCCCATTTTTAAGAGACATCTTGATATTGCTCAAGAGATTTATTCCTATTTCGGAATCAAGTCAACGTTAGATGTGCAGGTTATTGTTTTACTCCAAGGTTACTGAAGCGTCATGTACGGATGATACAGTGTTGAGTTGTTAATGTTCCTTACTTTGGAAAGAATTATATTATTTCATTTGACAATGATTCATACAAGAAGGACGTATTAACCAGGACCTTGTAGAATATTCTTTGCGTGTCGGGAGTAAGTACGGGGCGTCGAGAACAAGCACGACGGCCTGCTCCTCTTGTCTTGCGACTCTGTCGGGGCGTGTTTTGTGTACGTAATAAGGATCGGCAACGGGTTGTGCAGTGATATCTGCGAGTATCAGCCCACCGGAGCGATACTGCATCGAGCCCGTTGTCTCACTTTGCCAGAACAGAGGGAGAAGCACTCGCTAGTACCGCGGTGTGATCCACACCACCACTTATATACCGATTCGTACCCTCGCCTGTCGGCGCCGTTTCACTGTCCCGCACAGAGCCTACTGCGGGCAGCCAAGACCGGTTCACACCCATCCCAGAGGACACACCACACCGTGCCACGGTCCCCATCACCCTCGCAACGCCCATCCCTCTGTCTGTCCATCGCTGTGGCGGTGACTCACTCTTCCGTGACGCGCAAATTTGTTTTTGATTCTCGAACCACTATAACATCTCCATCGAACGCTCGACGCTCGAGAACTTGTCACCAACGCACCAACACAACATGAGCGGCAAGACAGTGGTGCTGATCGACAACTACGACTCCTTCACGTGGAACGTGTACGAGTACCTGTGCCAGGAGGGCGCGACGGTCCACGTCCACAGGAACGACAAGATATCCGTCGAAGAGGTCGCGGCGTTGGAGCCCGACGTCGTCGTGATCTCGCCGGGGCCGGGCCACCCGCGCACGGACAGCGGTGTCTCCAGGGACGTCATTAGGTACTTCGCGGGGAAGTTACCAGTGTTCGGTGTCTGCATGGGGCAGCAGTGCATGTTCGAGGTGTTCGGCGGGGAGGTGTCGTACGCCGGGGAGATTGTCCACGGGAAGACCTCGCCCATCACGCACGACAACAGGGGAATCTTCAAAGATGTGCCCCAGGGCGTCCTCGTGACGCGGTACCATTCGCTAGCCGGCACAAGAGAGTCCCTGCCAAGCGAGCTCGAGGTCACGGCGACAACGGAGGGCGGCGTCATCATGGGCATCAGGCACAAGAAGTACACCGTCGAGGGTGTCCAGTTCCACCCGGAGTCCATACTGACCGAGGAGGGCCACCTCATGATCAGAAACATGCTCCAGGTGCAAGGCGGCACCTGGGCGGAGAACGACGCGCTGGCAAGGACACCTGCTTCCAACCACGGCCAATCCATCCTAGACAAAATATACGCGCAGAGGAGGAAGGATGTCGCAGAGCGCGCCGCGTTGCCTGGGTTCACGCTGAGAGACCTAGAGGCAAACTTCAAATTGGGACTCGCCCCCGCCGTCGTCGATTTCCCGGCAAGATTGCGTAGGGACACGGGGAACCGTGCTGTCGTCCTGGCGGAGATCAAGAGGGCGTCCCCCTCGAAGGGTGACATAAACCTCGACGTCGTCGCCGCGGAACAGGCGGTGGAATACGCCCGTGCCGGTGCCTCGGCCATCTCCGTTTTGACGGAACCACACTGGTTCAAGGGGTCCGTGCAGGACCTAGTGAACGTGCGTAGGGCCCTGGACGTCGAGTTTGCAAAGGGTCCCGCCGACCGCGAAAGACCCTGCGTCCTGCGTAAAGAATTTGTCTTCAGCAAGTACCAGATCCTGGAGGCGCGTCTCGCGGGTGCGGACACCGTGCTGCTGATCGTCAAGATGCTCACGCAGGAACAACTCGCGGAGCTATACAGGTACGCCACGCACGAGATGGGCATCGAGCCCCTCGTCGAGGTCAACTCGAGTGACGAGCTCGAAAGAGCCGTCGCTCTGGGTGCGAAGGTCATCGGGGTCAACAACAGAGACCTGCACTCCTTCACTGTCGACCTGGACACTACGAGCAGACTCGTCGACGCGACACCCAAGGACACCATCCTCATCGCGTTGTCCGGGATCTTGTCCCCCAGGGACACGGTCTCCTACAAGGAGCAGGGCGTAAGAGGGTTCCTCGTCGGCGAGGCGCTCATGAGATCCGACAACGTCAAGCAGTTCATTCACGACTTGTGCGAATGATTATACACTTTATAAATGTTTGTAATACAAATAATCGGACTACCCCACGACATGTCTTGACAAGAACATAATATGCGATGTCTCACTATTAAGTATCTATGTCATATTATTTTTTGAGCGGTAAAATAAGTTATCAATGGAAAGGTGTCGTATCTTGGTTCACTCCATTGAACCGAATGGACCCTCACTTGCGCAGTGAGACACCGCTACGGGAGCCTCAACGGATAGTATGGAAATACCACCATTTTGACAACATGCACTGAGTCCGATTGATAAATACCCGATCTTTATTAATTAGTGTTGTTGACCTTCTGCCACCTGACCTACTATTACTTTAATCGTACAGAATGCGAAATGCCATCGCTCTGCTACCATTACACTCTCACCCACAAGCACCCCAATTAGACTTGAAGGATAATCTAGTTAGGTGAAGTTGAGCCTTTTCTAGTATGATTTCCTGAATCAATACACAACGTCAAGAATCGTCATCAGAGCGTCTCTTGTCATACAATCTTTTCTGAAGAGGCCCGTTGTATACGGACTTGATAAACTTGTTGAAGTTGAGGGTATTGCTGCTCCATTCCTTCCCATCGGTTCAATAAAGGATGTCCTGTAATGATTAGGGCTGAGAGCGGGTGGTAATCAAGAATTATTACACTTATTTCAGCTGTATCACGTACATTAGCTACGTTTCATATCATCCAATCTTGTATGGATTACATCTGCGGCCTTGGATGTCATGATAGAACAAACAACAAACACAATTAACAGCACAGGTAAATAAAAACATTACAATAACATATCTCAAACATCTTTGATAAGTACTCAATTTCTTCATCGAGTTGTTTTTAAATTCAAGGTGCTGCTTCTTTTAGATAACTCAGGAATTTGGCATATAGGGTCAATTGGGTTTAAAAGATATAAAATGCCTATCATAAAGAGATCGGCGGTATAAATATACTGATAGTACTTTCGAGAGAATGTTTATATGCAAATAACGCTCGTTTATTGTAATAGCCACAGGTCTCTCTTTATACGCGACCAATACCTTGTAGCTGCACGAACGTGCTATCAACACCACACTGTTACCACGAGACATTCACACGTCAGTCTGTCCCTATTCTTCAAGTAACCCCTCATGAAGGTGCCATACATGTGAAGTGAGGTGCTCTGTACTAAGTAGAGATTTGTGAAGAAATAGTGCCAATTATCTTCTCAGACAAGAATGCTGTAGCTCCTTCGGTTATCGAACCACAGCAGAATGTCTGCTCTTACACCGTTTCATACAGTCTCCCAGATTCTAATACGAGAAGTCTCTAGTATCCTGACTTGTCACTTATCGTCAAGATGCTCACCGAGGAACAGTTCGTTGCTGCATAGGTACGCCACACAGGATATGGGCAAAGTCCAGTAGTATTTTCACAAGTTTCTGTGTCGAATTGGAATTTTGATTTAATTGGTGAAATGCTCGTTAAAGCTGCATTTAACTGCCCTTCTTATCTGGCCTAATAAATGATATCTGTGGTTTTACAATCTTTCCAGATAGCAGGATCTGTTAAATTTCTTTTCATGATAAGCGGTTTGGCGGGATATTATTAGGCGACAATTCTTTAATATTAGCTTTATCCGTTTGATAACCCTTAGCGACTTTCTGCTGTGAATGGCTACAGCAATGTACGGTCCAACAAGCCTCTTTTTTGTTTTGAAAATGCTAGTGTCTTTTAACCTTGTTGAATGCGTTTAGTAAGAGTTTAGAATGGGGCAATCTCAAATACAGATGTCTTATTATACTATTGAAGAAAAACTATTGTGTATAGGTTGCAAAAAGTACATAAATTGTTTAAAACAGATCAAGTATTTCTGTTTCACCACCATAGCATTTTCATTCCAGAACCTTAAAGACATGTCTTTATCATATGTATTTATAAAAAATTGTCATTTCACTGTATATATATAAACAAATACATTCACTCTCTCTTAGAAGAGGACGGTTTGCGGTACTGGGGACTCTCCTCGTAAATGAAAGCCTGAGCACCCTTGCCCTTCTCACTACCATACGGAGTGTTGGAACGCAAGAAACCGACGTCCACGAGTCTCGGCCAGTTCACATACTGCAACCCGTTCTTGAAGATCGTTTGACCACTGAACATCACTACGAGAGCAGCACTAATAAAGAACAACATGTTCTTCTTACTCAGGAAATAGTCCTTGGGGAAGAAAACAGTAGCGAATAGGACGGTCAGCGCAGCGTAGAAGACACTTGGCATGATCTGCACCAGCGTGGGTCTTCTGTCCTGGAATGGCGAGGAGAACGTGGCCTTCGAAGGTTTGAAATTACCCAGGAACAAGTCGTAAGAGTCCTGTCTTGGCCCATCTGTCAAATTGTTCTGGTAGTAACGAGATGCAGAGTTGATGAAATCTTTGAAGGCACCCACACGAGTACGCTTACCGGTTCTAGTGAAATCGGTCTTTAATGCACCAGTACCAGAGTAAGACACACTGACGGCGTCAGCGTTATCAGCCCACAAATTTTGGAAGATGTATAGAAGAGACTTATCCTTCTCCCATAACGCACCCTCCTGAGTCAAGTGGCAGGTCTCGAATTCCTTTTGCAAGACCCAGTGAGCTAAAACGGACTGAACAACGTTGGTTCTGTCCAGACAGTCCATACAGTTGGTCCTGACGGTCGAAGTTTGCTCATGGACAACCCGCAGAGTGGTTTTACCGTCTTCCGCCAACACCTTGTGGAAGAAATCGTCGTTTGATAGTCCCAACTGCGATAACTGGTCAATCAACAACTTCACTCTGTGCCATTGCATCTTACGACACTCGTGATGGAAATCAAAGTACACGTAGTGCAATTTAGGATTGTTCAATTGTTCCACGGCGGCTTCGTACGCCTGCTTTACCGGAAGTTCGTGACCCTTTTGGTTCACCAAATTGACCAAATAGTTGTCCCCATACAGAGCCACCTGGGCATCGAAATGCCTCTTCGTAGCGTCTAACTGGGATGGATTCTCCCCAAGAACCAAATTAGGCTTGTACTTTAGGTTGTTGATCTCAGCCCAGTACACGGGGACAGAGCCTCTTGTCTGCAAGAAGGCAAAGAGGTCGTAAGTGGGCTTTCCGGGTGTCTGAACAAGCAAAATCTGCTCAGTCTCATTGTAGTTCCCGACGTTACCATCTTGGTCTACACCACGACGGAAATACCGTGTCCCAGCTCTAAATCTGCTCCTTCTGGTAATCAATCCGACAGAGACAGGCACCTCGTGGAATACAGTGTCCACCACCTTGGCATACCCGTAGATAATGGGCTGGATAAACCTCGAGACCTGGGGATCATGCTTCTCAGCGGCGTCTCTCAGTTCCCCGGTAATGTAGTGGTTCCAAAAGAAACGCGTATCGGCTGTCTTCCAAGAGAACTCGGAGTTGATGGTCTCGTTCCGCTGGACAGAGTTTGTCAGGTCGTAAGTATACGAGAAGTACAGCGTCGCGTTCTCCAGCTGCGTCTCTAGCAACTTCAGATATTGCGCATCGTCAGAATCCATGAGACTCGTGCGTGAAGTGGTAGGGACAACACTGTGAGTGACCACTTTGTAAACGACGTGGCCGTTCAATCTGCCGGTCTCCTCGACGGTGTCGGCGACGATAGCGTACTTGTTCAGTTTCAAGTTAATCACACCAAGCAGCGCAGCAACCTTGGTGAGACTCTCCTGGATTGGGAACTCCTCTGTTGGGATAGAGCGGACGGCGTCGCTGTGGGACGCACCGACGAATAGCGCAGCCTCTCGGTCTCTGGAGACGCCAGAAACGGCGGTTTTAAAGTACAACCCATCGGAAGTACGTGCAAACAGGAGCGGACAGGACATTATGGCGGTGATTCCTGAGCAATTGGGTGCAATTGGCTTCTCGATGGCTCTTGAAACTAGTTTGAAATAGTGATGATAAATATTGAAATTTCAACTCGTATAAAGATGAAAGTTTCATCCCGAACGAGAGGACTCTGAGGAACAACGTTAGGACTATTAGACAGGCAATGGTGTACCAACTGAGCGCTACGTTGAGGGGCCACTTGCAGGACGTGCGGGATGTTGCGGTAATTGACGACGAAAATGTTGCTAGTGTTTCTAGGGATGGTTCCGTGAGAGTGTGGACAAGGGGAGAGGGTGGTAATGATAGCAATTCAGCTAAGTGGACAGACAGGACTCTACATACCTCTCCGGCGTTTCTGAACTGTGTATGCTACGATGCGAACCGCCAGGTTGTGTATTATGCCGGCAAAGAATCGCTGATCCAAGGATCTTCGCTGTCTGCGATGCTGGGTGGCGAGACGGAAGAACCAGCATATGCGTTGATCGGCCACACAGGGAACGTGTGCTCTCTGTACCTGCGCGATGACGAGCTGATCAGTTGCAGTTGGGACAAGACAGCGAAGGTGTGGTCCAATGGTGTGTGCAAATGGGACTTGACGGGGCATGCCGCCTCAGTGTGGGACGCCAAGATCCTTCCTGGTAACAGAAACCACTTTATCACGGTATCTGCGGACAGAGTAGTCCGCCTATGGGAGGGAGATTCAATAGTCAAGGAACTCAGTGGGATTCACGATGATGTGATCAGGGCTGTAGAGGTTCTAAACGACGAGGGAACACTATTTGCCACTTGTTCCAACGACACAATGATTAAAGTGTTTGATACTGAAGGGAAGGTCCACAGGACATTAGAGGGCCACGAGAGCTTTGTATACGATCTCGCGATCAACCGCGAGACCCACGAACTGATAAGTTGTGGTGAGGACCGCACCGTGAGAGTGTGGGATTATACGACAGGAGAGGTGAAACAAGTGATACGGTTGCCGGCCATCTCAATTTGGTGCTGTGATTTGTTGCAAAACGGTGATATTGTAGTCGGTGGAAGTGATAATTTGATCAGAATCCTGACTAAACATACAGAGAGATTCGCTCCAAAGGCCGAATTGGAGGAGTTGAAGAATGAAGTGGAGTCCATTGCTTTGAATTCCAAGACAATGGATTTCGATGAATCGAAGTTGTCACCCTTTGAAATTCTGCAAAGCCCAGGTAAGAAGGAGGGGCAATTGGTTGTCGTAAAGACACCCAGTGGCGTGATCGAGGCTCACCAATTTTCTAACGGGGCTTGGAGCAAGGTCGGTGATGTTGTTGGTGCTTCTAGCAGTGGTAGTGACAAGAAAGTGGAATATGAAGGTAAGATGTACGATTTCGTCTTTGATGTTGACATCGAGGAAGGAAAACCAGCATTAAAGTTGGCTGTTAACACCAGTGATAACCCATATGATGTGGCAGATAAATTTATTATACGGAATGAACTGCCTTCTAGTTACAGAGACCAGATCGTTAACTTTATAATCACCAATACAGGTGGTTTCTCCTTGGATTCTGATCCTACTGCTAATGCATCTACACAGCCTAGCGCCACCACTGCACCTACAGATGTATCTGCTGGGAAAAAATATAACATACTCCCTGTGAAGGACTATTTATCCCTAACATCGTACAAACCTGATCAAATCTTCAATGGAATAGTAAAGTTTAACTCTGGTGAGAACACTCTAAATGATGAACAACTGGCATTAATCGGTGCAGCGCTCCATGACCTTGAGAATGATTGGGAAGTATTGTTCAATTTTGCCTTGTCGACTGCTGTAAACTGGGAAAATAAAACAGTAGCGTTCGATATCATCAGATTGGTCGTACCTTACTTACCCTCATCAACAGACATCAGTAAGTTTGTTGAAGAAGGATTAAATAACAAGAACATCAACACAACTATGCTTACGACCCGCATGTTGGTCAACTGTTTCGGGAACAAGAAGTGGGGACAACAGCTGATGTCTAGTCCCGAGGTCTATAACTCTGTGTTTGAGACCATTGATACTCTGTTCCCAGACGCTACTTTAAGGCAGTCGCAGACGTTAGCTGTCTCTGTTGCGACTCTGTTACTCAATTATAGTGTAATGATCGTGAACCACACCGGAACTTCACCACTAGATATGGTCCCAGTCGTAGCAGAAGCGATCAACAACAAGTATGGCCCTCTGGAAGAGTACCAGACATCCGAGGAGGCAGCATACAGACTTGTGGTAGCGTACGGAAATCTCTCGACCGTGGAGCCCACTTTGAAGCAGTTCGCCAAATCGATATCATGGTTGTCCCAGGTCCGGAGACGCTACGGGGAAAGCCCGCGTTTCCAAGCCATATTTGCGGACATCGAGTAGTCTTAATCTGCGTTACGTAAGTGAGTTGCCTAGTGCACACAGCCACAGCGGCGAGTACATAGCATCAAATACGTAGTTTCGAACACCTCTCGCTCTCTCGAACGATAACAAGTGAAAAACTCACATTAAATATTTCAAAAGTCTCTATACATCTATTAACACAGATACTAGTGATCACAGACCACCAAAACACACCATGGACAATCCATTAGCATCAGTATGTTTGAGCATGACAGTAACAGTGCTTTAGCCAACCCCAATACTAACAAAGAGCATCTCTGCTGCTTTTATTTCAGGAAAGAGACCCAAATTCAAGGCACAACGTCACAGTATGTTAGTGAGTTATTATGTATATACACTGTTACCAGCGGACATTCTTATTAACACGGGGTTTATTTGGTGCTCCCACCCGTTCGCCATTTGCCGTTAGTTTAGAGATATCGTCGGAGAGACTTAAGAGCGGATGTGTTGGCGTCCCGTCTGGACATGTACGATCAGGACCGCCAGAGATCTTCAGAGCCAGAGGAACCGGCTGAACTGAGAGTAAGGATATCTGAGCTGCCCCTAGAGACGTCAGATTACCGGATTGAGGACCTTATCAAGGATTTTGGCCACGAAGCTGCGTCGATCGAGTTCAGGGACTTTAAGGACAGCAGAGAGTGTGTTGTCTCCTTCGAGTCCGAGCTATTGATGCGGGATTTTGCCGAGAAGTACAACGATTACGAAATTGCTGAGGGCCGCAGGATGAAAGTGGATGTGTTCGAGCAAAGAGCTAGGAATGCAAAATCCCGTGGCAATCGTAACAAGAGACGCCAACATTCCCCTCAGGGGAGAAATACAGGATATGGGAGCCATTACGAGAGACCCTCGCCACCACCAAGACAACAGCGGCCTCGTAAACAAAGCCAGCGCAGAAACAAGAGGGAGCCGGAGCGGGGAACTCCGTCAGTGGAGGCTTTGGACGCAGAACTAGATGCGTATATGAACAGCGGGACAGCAACCCCACAGTGAACTAGTATGATTGCGTCTATTCTGTATGAAAGACTCCGGTTCGTGTCCCAGAAGACTAATTAGAGTCACGATATTTTGTAGTAATTAAATAAAAAGATGTCTATGTGACACTTGTTCGGATCTGGAAGATGTGAGTCACAGTACAAGCATCTAAAACATGACTCGCGACACTACTACTACCGGGCAGATACGAATAGCCATCGACAGAGGTGGCACGTTTACAGATGTCGTTGCGAACCCTGGGACTGGAAAACAAGAAGATGATGTAGTTATCAAGTTACTATCCGTGGATCCACGGAACTACAAGGATGCTCCGCTAGAGGGGATTAGGCGGGTGTTGGAGATCTTTGAGGGCAGGGAGATCCCTCGTGGAGTGCCCCTAGACGTGTCTAATGTCGCGTCGATCCGAATGGGGACGACTCTGGCGACGAATTGCGCTCTGGAGAGAACCGGCGAGCGTTGTGCTTTTGTGGTCACAAGTGGCTTCAAAGATTCCCTGCTGATAGGTGACCAGACGAGACCCGATATATTCAACCTCAATATCAAGAAAGCTCAACCGCTTTATGAAAGTGTCTACGAAGTTAATGAAAGGGTCACGTTGGAGGACTTTTCCGAACAGTTACCCTTTAAGAAATCTGTCCCTAACCCAGAACAAGGTACCGTTGTAGGTAAGAGTGGCGAGATCGTCAGAATTCTTGTTAGGCCTAGCGAAATCGAGGTGAAGAAACTGCTTAATGGCATTTACAACAAGGGTATCAGGTCTATCGCAGTAGCTTTTCTGCACTCGTATACTTTCCCCGATCATGAATTGTTAGTAGGGAGGATAGCGAAGGAGATCGGGTTCAAGCACGTTTCGCTGTCGTGTCAGACATCGCCAATGATCAAATTCTTATCGAGAGCCCACAGTTCTGTGGCTGACGCATATTTGACGCCAGTGATCAAGGATTACCTAGAGAATATATTTGCTGGGTTGTCAAATTGGAAGAACACTAGTATACAGTTTATGCAGTCCGATGGGGGGCTTGTTGACGAGGGGAAATTCTCTGGTCTAAAATCTATCCTTTCCGGTCCTGCTGGTGGGGTCGTGGGTTATTCAACAACATGCTACGACAGGGATAATAATATTCCGCTAATTGGGTTTGATATGGGTGGGACTTCTACTGATGTGAGCAGGTTCGGCGATAATAAGCTGGAGCACGTCTTCGAGACCACAACGGCCGGTATAATCATTCAATCACCACAGTTGGATATACACACGGTAGCTGCTGGTGGCTCCTCGATCCTACATTGGGAGAATGGTCTGTTCAAAGTTGGTCCTAGTTCGGCTACAGCTGATCCTGGTCCTGCTTGCTATAGAAAGGGCGGGCCCTTGACAATCACTGACGCCAATTTATTCCTGGGTAGGTTAGTACCAGAATTCTTCCCCAAGATTTTTGGACCTAATGAGGATGAGTCTCTAGATTTGGAGGCCACGACCAAGAAATTCAACGAGATAACAAAGCTCATAAACAAGGATTTGAAGGCGAATCTATCCCCACAGGAGGTGGCCTATGGATTTATCAATGTTGCAAACGAGGCAATGGCGAGACCAATAAGAGCTATCACCGAGACAAAGGGACACATTGTCTCTGATCATTACTTGGTTACGTTTGGTGGTGCAGGTGGCCAACATGCTGTAGCCGTCGCAGAGACTTTAGGGATAAATACTGTTATTGCACATCGGTATTCTTCGATACTGTCTGCATACGGGATATTTTTGGCAGACGTCGTGGAAGAGAGTCAAGAACCTTGTTCGTATATCCTGGACGACCCACATTCAGTCCCAATCGTTGAAAAACATTTCTCAGCTTTGAGTGGAAAATGTGTCAGAGAATTACAAAAACAAGGATTTGCCATTGATGACATCGAATTGCAGCGATATTTAAACTTACGTTATGAGGGTACCGAGACATCTCTTATGATTTTAGAAGAGGGTGAAAAATGTGATTTTGGGAAACTGTTCCATGATAACCATAAGAGAGAGTTTGGGTTTGCATTTGAGGATAAAAATATTATTATAGATGATATAAGAGTCAGGGCCATTGGGAAGAGCCATGTTAGGAAAGAGGGATCCATCGACGAAGAGATGAAAAAGATTAAAGCATTCCGTGAGATAAAAACAGTAACCGAGGCAAGTTTTTTCAAAGATGTGTATCTCAATGGTCAATACACTAAAACTCCAGTTTTCAGGATTGAAAAAATGGCTCTAGGGACTATAATACATGGACCGGCTATTCTGGCAGATGGTACCCAGACAAATATCATTCCAGCAAACTCAAAGGCGACCATTTTGAAAGCGCATATTGTTATTAATATTTTAGAGAAGAGAATAATATCTGAACATACCATTAAGGACGAAGTAGACCCAATCATGCTATCCATCTTCAGTCACAGGTTCATGGATATTGCTGAACAAATGGGAACTCAGTTAAGAAAAACATCCATGTCTACTAATGTTAAAGAAAGGCTGGATTTTTCTTGTGCTTTGTTCGATAAGAATGGAGGTTTGGTGGCAAATGCTCCGCATGTCCCAGTTCATTTAGGATCGATGTCAACTTGTATTGTCTTCCAGGCAGAGCTTTGGAAAGGGAAATTGAAACCTGGAGACGTATTAATTACTAATCATCCCGATATTGGTGGGACCCATTTGCCAGACATCACAGTTATAACTCCGACATTCTCAAAGGATGGAAGCTTACTATTCTACGTGGCATCGAGAGCCCATCATGCAGATATTGGAGGTGTACTTCCCGGATCGATCCCGCCAAATTCAAAAGAATTGTATGAAGAAGGTACAGCAATTTACTCTGAATTATTGATGAAGGGTGGTGTATTCCAAGAAGACTTGGTCTATAATCTATTTGTTACTGAACCAGCCAAATACCCAGGGTGCTCTGGAGCAAGAAGAATTACAGATAATATCAGCGATTTGAAGGCACAGGTTGCCGCAAACACGAAGGGAATCCAATTAATCGAACAACTCGTTGATACGTTTACATTTCCAACAATATTCAGGTATATGGAAGCGATTCAAGACAACGCAGCACACACCATTAAACAGATGCTAAAAAAATTGGTCGATCATTTTGGTTCTACGGAGTTTACTGGCGAAGATCTTATGGATGATGGTTCCTTGATCAAATTAAAAGTTTCACTAGACGTTAAGAATGATGTTTACGTTTTTGATTTCACGGGTACCTCGCCCCAAGTTTATGGTAATACTAATGCCCCGATTGCAATCACGAATTCGGCGATCCTGTATTGTCTAAGGTCCTTGGTTGGTGAAGATATACCATTAAATCAAGGGTGCTTGAAACCTATCACAATTATTATTCCAGAAGGATCTATTCTGAACCCAGGCAGTGGAGCTGCAGTGGTTGGTGGTAATGTCTTAACATCACAACGTGTTACCGACGTAGTCCTCAAGACCCTAAACACTATGGCGGATTCACAAGGTGACTGTAATAACTTCACATTCGGTACTGGTGATGAAATTGATAAAGCAACTGGAGAAAAAACAAAGGGTTTCGGCTACTATGAGACCATATGCGGTGGTTCTGGTGCTGGGTGTGACAGCTGGGGAGGACCTGGTTGGAACGGTACCGATGCCGTTCATACAAACATGACAAACACGAGAATGACAGATACCGAAGTATTTGAGAGACGTTATCCAGTACTTCTGCGCGAGTTTTCTATTAGACAGGGATCTGGCGGCAATGGGAAATATAAGGGTGGGAACGGTGTCATCAGAGATGTTGAATTCAGGAAAGCCGTTACCGCGTCGATTTTGTCAGAACGTCGGACCATAGCACCCCACGGTTTACATGGTGGCCAAGATGGTCAAAGAGGCGAAAATCTCTGGATAAGGAAAGTATCTGGTGCCACCATCAATGTGGGGGGCAAGAACTCGTTCGCGGCTAAGCCCGGAGACAGGTTCATTATAATGACACCTGGTGGAGGAGGTGTCGGCAAACCAAAAGAGCAATGATGTTACATATTTATGTAGTTGTATAAAGGTGTTACATATATAGTAATCAATATAGCCTGTTGATGAAAAATTGTTGGCTCTGTTGCATTGAAAGTGTCACAATTTGATTTACTTCAGTTTATTTGGCTGAAAATTTTTTAAAGATCTCATCAACTATTTAGTAAGTGATCATCATCACTTTACAACTGTGAACTGAATTGCATTGTTTAAAGAGCCTGATGAGTGTCAGACCTTTATTAACTGGTGTCATTGGCCTTGGTACTGGTTGTGGGCTGACCTACTATTACCTTAATCGTGTACAGAGTGCGAATTTTCCAATACCTGTAAGAGCTGGCAAAGAAAGCCAACTAGGCTCGAAGGAACAGTCTAATTTGGTGAAATTGAGTCCAGATGCTTTCTTCAAGTATGGATTTCCAGGACCAATCCACGACTTTGAAAGGCGTCATCAGTACGTCTCCTGTTATGACAGAAGAACAAAAAATCCATATTGGGTTATAGAACACATTACACCGGAATCGCTTTCATTAAGAAAGGGTGACCGTAAAGGTTCTTTCTTCCGGGAAGACGAAAATATCCCAGAAATGTTTAGAGCCAAATTATCAGATTATTTCAGATCCGGTTACGATCGAGGACATCAGGTACCTGCAGCAGACGCCAAGTTTTCTCAGGATGCAATGGATTCCACATTTTACCTGACGAATATTAGTCCTCAGGTTGGTACCGGCTTCAACAGAGATTACTGGGCCCATTTTGAATACTTTTGTCGTGGATTAACAAAAAAATACAATAATGTGAGAATTATGACAGGACCGTTATACCTACCTAAAAAGGACGAGAAAGATGGTAAGTTTAAGGTCTCGTACGAAGTTATTGGTAATCCACCAAATGTCGCCGTACCAACTCATTTCTTTAAATTAATTGTAGCAGAAAATCCACTAGGTAATATGAAATCTGAAAATGTTTCTGTAGCAGCCTTTGTCTTACCGAATGAACCAATTGCAAATGAGACTAAGCTAACCGATTTTGAGGTCCCAGTGAATGCATTAGAGAGAGCCACAGGTCTAGAACTGCTGAATAAAATCCCAAGTGCAAAAATGATTCCTTTGTGTAAGGAAGTGAAATGTCAATTGGTTATCAGAGAATTCAACAATACAAAGAAATCAATCTCTCCTAAATAACTGTAATAAAATTGTATATACCTGTACATAAATTTGAGCTGTTTTCTGTAAAGATCATCGCTTATTAAGGTAATTTAGTAGTTGCACTCTACATAACGACTAAGAAGGTAGATTCTCCTTTTTATTTTTTTTAAAATTCTTTCTGGTTATGGCGACAGAGCCCTGTCGGGAAGACTTTTGGTGCCGTTATTAGCAAAGAGTTTTATCAATGTTAGTTGCAGTATTATGAAAGAAATCCATTGAAAAACATGTTGTAACAACACCAGGGCAGTTGTATCGGCCTTTTTGTTTTGTTGTTAGTGTTTAATATTACCTCTTATATAAAGCGATTTGTAAATACGGAAAAGGTTAGAAGTACCCTTATTGTGTATATATTTCTTTATTAATTCCTTTAAATGGCTTTGGATACTACGATGATAAAGAAAAACGCTATCCACTATCCAAAGTGAATGGTCTGTTTTTGAACTTTTAGGGACTTGCAACGAAAATAGTCATTTTAATAAAATATATCATTCTGAAAAACTATCCTTACTAACTTCACATTAAACTAAACAATCTAATAGGGGTAAACATACAAGGGTTTTTTTACTATAATCCCTAACGCACATACCCATTTCGCCCTTCCAAAGGTTTCGCCCAGGACTTAAAATATTATTTTACAGAGACACTACACACAACAACGAATATCGGCGGCTGGACAATGAAAACATCGCCTTACACCCCGTGTATTATCCATACACAATCTGGAAAAATGCAGTGGGAATCAATATAGCAATAGAGTCAGTAAGCCCATGATCCAACCTTCAACGATATTAAGCGGTATCAGATGGGAACTGCTTGATAAAATCATGATTTAGGAGAATAAGTCACCTCATATATTTGAATAATTAGCTTCGAAATAGACTCAAAAGACACAGATCTATACATAAAAAGGACACACCAATGGACTAAATTAAAAAAATCCACCACAAAGTTTGGTTTGGTGCCTTCACAGCAGAGTACTTAGAGTCAAGAAAGTGTACTCAAAGTTTTTTTGTCGTACATTTTACATTATTATTGTGAAGTTTGTTGGAAGATTGTTACATACAAACACAGTCATCTTGGACTAACGGTCTACAAAAAGATATATGCAATTAGAAGCTACTTCCAATATGAAAATTCCATCCTAAATATTCGGAAAGTGTGGTGGAGGAGCCATGCTCAGCTAGTTGTCAGTCTGAGGAAAGGAATCGGATCATTTTCATCCTATTGAACGATCAAGAAGCGCTGCAAAAAACAACAGCTAAATGACGGTTTATACGTGGTAGTATGGTTTTTGTCAGGTAGTCTCCGAGGGGTAGGTAATAAATGGTGTTTCAACAGCAGTATGTGATTGTCAGGGAAGTTTGTATCTTTGCCCAAAAACACAAAGAATAGCAAATAACTTTTCCTAAGTCTATCACTAATGTATGTAAATCCAAACACTCCTTCCGATTATCATTACCAGTCCTGTACTCCTCCAACCTTCAATAAGAATGTGATAATATATGAGATATGTCGTTAAGATGAAATGCGTCTAACTTTGCATATTATATCCCTCTTTTATTTTCGTAGGGTTAATATCACTTCAATCGTATCAATAAACTATAACTCTTTTGCTATAAAGTTTCTAGACACTGCCTTAAAAGTCTCCCCCCTTCAGAATATTTCTAACAAGCTATTTTTGGAAAGTTAGGGAAGAACTGCAAGGCGGTAAGGTCATTTTTCAAGTCACACATTTCACTGCAATATGCTTTTTTCTTGCTATTCGGCGTTCAGTATTTGCGTATGGTTACCTTTTGAGTGGAAGAATGTCATTGAATCGAATTAAATCCGGGCTTTATCCAGAAAATGAGGGTAGTACATATCTTACAACACAGTAAAACAGCTACGCTAAAACATTCTGTCTTTGTTTTTTCCGACATTTCTCTCTTTGAAATGAAATAATAAAATCTTTACCTATGGAGAACTCTACATCTTAAACAGATAATCGGCAATGAATGTGTAGAAGGAAAGGAAAAAAAACTGCACATGTTAATTCGAAAGAATGAACACGAATAGTCGTAGCAAAAAGGGATATCCTTTAAACTACAGGTAATCGACTGACACTGGCACACAAAAGGGGGTTATAACAAAAGTGCTCATAATGTGTGGTAGAACATTTACCTAGAATGTATATGGGATACCCTGTTAAGCAGGACTCTACCAAGGTTTTCTCAGAATGCTTCTTCTTGTAACATCGGAGACCTTCGGAAGCTTTTAGTGACATGCTACAAATAACACCTCATTCAATTTCCCGTATCAGACCACATCCAAATAGGACTGTTCGACAAGATACTTCAAGATGAGTGGCAATTCACTCGATACATTCCTTACCTGAAACCAATCATCAGTACGGGTACCAGAACCATTCAAAAACAACATGTGAGAAATCCGTCGAAGACTAAATTAAGACGTGCTCCCCAATTTATCATTATAACCGGATATTATTGCCCAACAACAAGAAGTGGGATGCTTCCACGGAATTTGAAAGAAATAATTGAGTGTTTTCTCTTATCTTAACCTGGAAAAAAAGATTAAATTTTAGCTCAGTCAAACCAGGGGTCCTAAACTTAGCATAAAGGGAACCCTAAACCCAGCAGACATAGTTATTATAAATTTTGCATACTCCTATTTGCTGATGTTGCTTAATAATTATCTTTAAATTCAACCGAACAAACTGCCGAAGGGAAATACTCAAGATTTCCAACAAGGGCGAAATTCTTCCCGTCAATACAACACGTTACATTTGAAATCCCGAGACAATTCCGTAAATTAGATTTTATATTTGCTTCTGTGCGGATTGTTAAGAACTCAAGAGCTAGTTTCGAAAAGACATTAAACCCGAAAACTTTATTTTTCGAAAATGAAATCAGAAGAATGACCCCCGATTTCAGAGTGTACGGGGATTGCTCAGGTAATTGACATGATCCAGCCCCAATAAAAACGACGGAGAACCTGTGGCATTTCAAATACCAACCCAGATACAATCTAGAAATAAGGTTTGATTTGAATCCCGCTCATTAGTTCCTACGAAGATAGACTGGCGTTCAATCACCCTTCTTATTTCTGATTCCCGAAGATAAAAATATGTGAAAATGATCTTGAGAAAGTAATCGGATTAACATTCTCAGGTTTCTAGCTTTTCTCACCAGATATAATTTTGGAAACTTTACACATTCGCCCGAGATTCCCTCTGCAATGTAAGAAGATAAAGCTGCACCACACGCCTGTTCACATATACATTCCCCATTTCTTCTCATCTATATTTTGCAAGTATTTTTTGAATTCATTTCACTCCCTTCTTTTTAGATGAAGTTTATTTTTGTATACTAAATTCCGAACCTTAATTTGTCGATCTAAGCACTCTGATCGACGTCGCCTGCTCAATTGTGTACTTTCAGAAGACTCAGTACAGTTCCAGAGGGTCTTTGATGAATAACCACACATTTAATCTAATTCAAACAGACTCTTAATATCGACCTCCAGGAAAGTTAATTTTTACTTTTATCAATAACAGCTCTTTCGACTGCGCGAGCTCCCTGCTTTCTATGATTTGCACTATCAATTTGTGTGTGCTTTAAGATTTCGATTCAACGCCCTCTAAAGGATGAGGATGACCATACCCTATTATCTCATGCAAGTATATGTATTACCTTTTAAAGCAAAGAGAATTCTAAATGAGAATATGGTATATAAATATACGAGCACTATTCCTAGTTATTGAGATATTTAGATCGCTCTTCTCTACTCTCCTCCTCTATGTCAATATACAATAACAACAATATCTTATAAATAATATTTGATAAGATATATCCAAACAATATATGTTTTCCAATAATGATTTTTAATAAGTTTTTAACAATAATATATTCATTGTTCTTAATGTCGACATTCGTGTCCTCAAAGAACATTTTCGAGAGAAATGATAAACCCACCACATGCCAAACAATAGTGAATGGTTGTCCGGAATTGAATTTCTCTCAACATAGTTACGGTTGGGGCATAACATACAACCTAGATTTAGAGCAGGTACAGTGGGTGAGTGACAATCTTTATAGTATCACAATACATGTAACTGCTTCTGACTCCATTGATCTAAAGTATTTGTATTCTTTAAAGGTTATCGGTGTCAATGGTCCCCAGGGAACAGTACAATTATGGGGTAAAAACGAGGGTGTGACTCCAGCAGACTTCAATCCTACTGATTTTGAAACCACATTTGAAGTCTACGGTCAATCCGATCCAAATGGTGATGCTTGCAAGGTTTGGATGCCAAACTTTCAGATCCAGTTTGAGTATCTACAGGGTGCCGCTTCTGAATATTCAAACGAATGGAAGTGGGGTCCAAGTGCCTTCGACTTAATGAGCGGTTGTAACAATTATGATAATCAAGGTAATTCTCAAACGGATTTCCCAGGCTTTTATTGGTATGCTAGCTGTAACGAAGACTGTGAAAATGGATCTTTACAGAGTTCATCTTCTAAAGGTTCATCAGCTGTAACAGGCTATAGTGAAACTCCAATAACGTTTCTTACACGTCCAGCAAAGTACCTCTCAGTAACTAGTGGCACAAGTTCAACAGCTTCGTTAACGAAGATTGTATCTTCGGGAACATTTGTCGCATCAGTTATAACGACAAGTATTGCAAGGGGTTCTTCGGTTGCTGCTTCCTTTAAAGTTAGAGTTCCACCAAACACTCCAATTTATCCCGATAGTACTTCGAGAGATAATATTGTCTCTACATCAGTACCTTCTTACTCCATTCATACTGGATCTATGGCTACTTCGTCTGATCACTTATTCACGGGGGCTACAAAGTTATCCGCCTCCCTAACTACCACCATTGAGACATTTGCAACTTCAACCAACTCAGATACTTTGAACCATTCGACTATGGTTTCTTCGACAGCTATGGTACCTTCAGATGATCCAGAAAGCTTGTATAGCTTTTTTACTTCCTCAAGTGTCTCTTCTAGAATACTCAAAAGGATGACCACTTCGGAAAGCTCCGAGTCATTCAAGTACCCAACGTTAGTTTCGTCGACGGTAATGGTTCCTCCTCTGGTACCTCAAGGCGTAAACACCGCTTCTTCTGCATCAAACGTCTTTTCTTCTTTAGATACAACTTTACCAGGTCCAATTGTGTCATCCATCCCAACTGGCGATGCATTCTCAGATTTAACACAGTCGATAGCAACGGTTAATGTGGTCAGTGTTTCCAGTGGTGATCCAAGTACTGTTACCAGTTTATTCTCACACACATCAAGCGTCCCCCATGGTTCCTCTTTAGCTGGTGACTTTAAAATTAGAATCCCACCAAACACCCCAGTGTTAGGCAAATCAGTAACTAGTAGGAATGTGGTTTCAGTTTCAACAGTAACTTCTATGGGACCCTTATCTGGTACTTTCACAAGTTCAGTTCCATATTTGACACATTTAGGTAGGAGAATCTCTCCATTGAGCGGTTCCTCCGATCATGTTACCTCTATTTTCGTTTCATCCGTTTCTGACTCGAGTACTACACCTGTTTCAGAGATACTTTCAACGAGGCACATAGTGACAGTTTTAGTCGGTTCCACTGTTTCATCAGATGGCTTGATTGCACAGACTACCACATTCTCTAACCCTATTAAAAGAGTGAGAGAGATATCGTCTACCAACTCTTTGCCTACTGCTTCAGTGGTTACTGTGTCTAACGGTAAATCTGCCTCAGTAAGTTCGTCTCCTTGGAATGTAGTTTCTTCATATCCAAAAAAGGTGCTATCTTCAAATACAGCTTCCATTCTTTCATCGAGTGCATTTTCATCAACCAAGTCGATTCCTACAGTTACAGCGTTATTACCAACCAGTAGTTCCACATCATTAATATCAACAACGATGTTCCTATCCAGAACCAATACATTACATTATACTGGCGCTTCCGTGTCCGGAAATATCCCTATCAATACCGGATCAGTTTCTATGACGAAGCCCTCGGTACCATCCAATACAAGTGGTCCAACTGTTTCAACTTCCGGTGCTTCTGTTAGGACAACAACCATGACTTTCTCGAGCTCATACAGTGGAGGTGTTTCGCGTATCGTGATCACGTCGACGTATAAAGTTCCACATGAATCAGACATTGTTTCCTCAGCGATTACCGATCATTTATCTACATCATCGAGAAGTGGTGGTGTAACGGTTTCTAAAATGTATACTCCTGCTCCAACAGTTTCCACACATTTCGGCGGGCTAAGTGCATATTCTGTTAACATTGCTGACGGTGCTTCATTCTTGTCTGGGAGAAGCCTATTTTCCATGGTGATATTGATGTTTGCCAACATGATATTATTATGACTTTCATAAGTTCGTTTTTTTCTATTGCATTTGCTTTTAATACTCACTAACATATATAGGCACGTGAATAAGCTGATAATAACTTATTTCTTGCATATTTAATTCTTAATATACCCATCCATTTTATAAAAGTATATTATACTAATCAATTCTTGTTACTATTATCTCCTTTTATTAGAGACTACTGGTTAGATCTGCACACAAAGGGAAGAGTCACGCTAGATTTCCTGTATTGGGGCAATCCATAGTTGACAAAAACTGTTGACCATTTATTATCTCATTAATTTCTGAAAAGTCCAACCTTTCCTAGCTAGAAAATTAGGATGAACCAGACACACTCTTATCATTAAAATATCATTAGCCCCTTTAGTAAACACCACATGATTTTGCTTATCATAGGAAAGGTATATTGCTGGAATATTCTGAATATTTTCAGAATATTAGAATATTAAGTATTTTCCTTATACTATTACGAGAGAAAAACGTCATATCACGTGATTTATCAGAAAAAGAAGAAAATTTTGAGCGAAAAACAGAGAGTTGATAAAACAGACACTATTATTACTGTATATTATTGTATATTATATAAAAGAACCAATCCAGTTAGGAAATGTTTAACCAAACTTCTGAATTAGAGACATCTAATACTGACGTCAACCAGTACAAAGCTAGTAGTCCTTTCACAGCACGAATTACAGAGGGGGTCATTGAAAGCAGTTCAGTCAAAGGTTGGTCAGGTAATGAGGAAGGAATATGATAATGTATAGTAATAATAAAAATATTTCCCAGACAAGAGGAAAGTGTGGCGATGAATGCACATGCGATGGCCCTGTAGATGTTAAATGGAGCGTTTAATACTGACAGTAACGAGACTAATGAATCAAAAGTGTCAATACAAAATCCTAATGAGGAAGAACTGTTGAGAACAGCTTTTTCGAAATGTGTAAGAGTAGGTCTAGAATATTAAAACTCATTGCAATAAACTACGTACAAACAGCCTATTTATATTTCTTATATATAAGATTACCTTTATTCTGGAGGACTATCATTATGAGAAGAGTAATGTGAATCCACTACCAGAGGAGTGTTCTTCTCTCTTCTTGCTCCTGTGCGATCTGTGACTAAACCAGCTTTTCTTGGTCCATCTTCCTATCAACAACTGGTTTCTCTGGTCTCGTTCTTCAGCCCTCTTATTTTGTTCCTCGATACTCTTTGTGAGAGCTTTAATACTCTAGTTAAGCAAATCGGTTTTGTTGTCTCCTTCTTCTATACTCTCAGTTTTCCGGCCTCGTTCCTCTCCCGGGTTGTCTTGTCCTTCAGAAGTTTCCTAAACGCTCTTCTCCGCTATCCCTAAGCGCGTCTTTTGTTGACTACCACTGCTGATTCTACGGTCCATCTTCTTCGCCGTTTTAACCGTGCGTATAGGTGTTTGGTCAGATCAAATAAGTTAGAAAGGCTAAACTCGCTACCGTGAGTCTCTATGTACTCCCTGAAATCGTCCAACTCACATACCAAATCCAGAGCATGGTCAAGACTTTCATCTTGGGCAAAGGGTCGACAATCACCGTCGTCTTCGCCATGGACACTCCCGCCCCTAATCTCCCCTGAAGCTTCGTCTTCGCATTCTAAGGTGGGAGAGCAATCGATCAGTCTTACATTAGCTTGATTGGGATAATCTCCTTTCTCACTATCTGAGGCGGACGGTATCTCAATGCAAATGTCCTTAGTATTAGGAGGGATCAACTCATCACGTATAATTGTTCGAGTGTCAGCATGCGAGAAGCCACCTCTACCCCACATACAAAGAGCTATCCTCATGGAAATGGCACTAACCCATCTTTCGAGCTCTTGTGGAATCCATGGCTCCCTCTATTCTGTGGTGGAACTGGTGGAAGTTGTGTATTCTGTTTCGAAATTCATACTTTAACTGATGGTGTTGTAATTGGGTGCTAATGAATTGGATGTTTGTATTGGAGTATTAGAAAAGACACAAGTAAACCAAGCCTTGAAACGAACACGGATTGGGTTGCTTTACCTCCCATTTTATATGTTTCTATTTCCTCTGTTGGAGTGAATCCGCTCTTCCGGGCCAAAATATCCAGTTGTAACTCCGCTTTCCCGCATCGCTACACTTGAGATAGGGTATTGTTCAACTCCTCAGCAAGCAACCGCAAATACGGAACTCAATAGTCTAACGAAGCAACCCGAGGAAAAGAGGAGTTTTAATGTCTAAATCTCCGCTAGCCGAAAAATCCCCTACAACTAAATTCGAAAACAGCGGATTCATCTAATGACATCGTCCCAATTGAATGCAACAGGTCAATAATTGATGAGGAGAAAAACTGAACCCTACGATTGGACATGTTTTAAACCATTGCGAAGAGCAACAATAGCACGACACAGGAGAACAATATCGTCTTCAGCGGGGCATATTTTCACCTTCGAGTATTTTCTCTTGCATGTTTGAATGTCGATGCTGCACGATTGTTAGATTCATGCCTTGGCCGAGCATATATGCTATAGCAGTAAAGCCTATACGCACCAAACCAATACATTACTTCATGGTAGCATGCCCATGACAATTAGTAACCGGATTACAGTAAACAACAGTATCTGGAACACTTGTAGTGTTACTGAATCTCAAACCTTCCTTGAAGTTTAGAAACCTGAAGATCTCCTCTACTTCACTATCATTTATCATCTTGGATACCAAGAGAGTCTTATTAAACTGGCCAAGTTTGATCTGTAGTATTTCCTTTATTATTGTTAGAGTATTCTGATATATGATCAGGATATTAGAGTAGTAAGTATAGGCAGCATATAAAGGAATAAAATAACCCTGGGGGCTCTTTTCGAAACCATCAGTGCGAACCGAAACAGCAACATCTTCCCATTGCATGGCAATGGATGTGTCCGTATTACTTTGTAGGTGAACTATAGATTTCACTACAGAGAAAACACCGGTTCTCTGTAAAGCTAAAGTTGCAGCTATGTTTACCATACTCATGACATCTCCCACCTGTCGGATTGGTGAGTGCGCCATTGTCACTGACCCAAAGAGGTGTCGATGGTCCAAACACAACTATTTATTACATTAAAATGTGAAATATTCATGGATAATCTCTTCATATGTCATTCATGGACTCTATATTATTGGAAAGAGCAAACCGTTTCAAAATGAACTTCGCTAGTCCACAAATAGAAAGAATATATTTCTCAGGCCTACTTAATATAACCATTCTTACGCTAATATATATTTCATAATAATAATAGTAATAATAACGTATTTGGAAAGTAAAGATGAACCCACTACTACCCAAACGGTGATAGAAGGCGACTGTAATAAGTGGACACAGTCGCCTTTCAATGATAAATGCTTATTGTGAATAATAACCTCTTATGCAATTTATTCAAAAGGTGCTCTCCATTAACCTCGTTCTAGAAATTAACAAATATTTTGATACGTCAGGATCAGGATTCAAATTAATATTCACTTAATAAAAAGTAAAATATTTAAGCGAAAGACTAATAATCATTATTGTTCATTATTGCATATGTTGCGATGATAGTTTGAAACTGTTTCTGATCTTGCCCAATAGGAGAACCAAAGTCTCAAAATCAGAATTCCAATTTTATTTTACTCCTCTTCATGTCTAGAATATTTCATATATAAACGCATGAATTTATTAAACAAATCAGTGCTTAATCTGTTGGAAGAGTTACATTTATATAGAAAATTTCATGTACGGTTTGGATAACCAGGTACAAAAGAGTCAATTATTTCCTTTGATTTTTTAATAGAGTATGAACCACACCTTCCAACGAAATAAACAATACTGAAAATGAAGTTATTAAGATGATATTTGGCGAATAGTAGTTTCAACCTGTATATCTTTGTTCAGTAATATTGTTAACTTCAAAACCGAATACTTCATACTATTCAGTTTATAATATTCCATATTTGACATCCCGTTGACTTCGTGGGAAACACGAAAGTTGTTCTTTATTTGGGGGTACTGGAAAGTCAATGAACCTTGCAATAGCTCTCTGATGAATATAAAATACATACTCGAATGTATCTCAACATTTGTTGGCCCAGTATGTAGGGGGTAAATCAAATAAAAATAAAGTGTAGAGAAACTGGTAAGTTGAAGATTATTCGCTTGGAAATTCATATTATATTGCCGTTGAAGCAATA